>CAUYRH010152395.1:0-18605 GCA_963574655.1 Perodicticus potto
GCCATTCTTAGCGAGTTTTCAAGGTGCTCATCAGATACGTTGGTTCTCATTTTACTCTGAATGTGTTTCATTCTTGAAAATAGCTGCTCACAAATGTAGCTGTTGCCAAAAAGCAATGGCATGAATAAGATGTGATTGTGAAGTGAACAGTATTTACCTCTGGAAAGATGGGACCTATAAAAGTCCAGTAAAGATATAGGATCAAATTTTTCTTTAAGTCGAACGTCAGACAGCAGCTCTATGCATTCCACTTGAAAACTGGCAGGTAACATATTTATGTCAATTGAAAATGGAGTCACAAATGCACACAAATATTGGTTATTTTCCCAGAAATCTTGAAATCTGTTCTCAAGTTGTTGCATCAAATTGAAAAGCAAGGCTGCACATTTTTCGCTGTTCACAGTTCTGTGTTCAGCCAACGTGTCAAAATGTATAATATTGTTTCCTTTGATTTGAGCTTGCCATAATTTCAGTTTCTTTTAGAATGCTGTTATGGTTGGAAACATTGTATTGATAATTTGGTTTTCACCTTGAAAACACATATTTAACTCACTTAAATGAACACTTAAATCCACTAAAAATGCTAAGTCTGTAAGCCAGTTTTCATCATCAAGTTCTGGTACAATTTGGCTTTGATAACATAAACAACTTGATAACATGTTACAAATTATAAAACCTTTCAACATTTGGCCTTGACTTAGCCATCTTACTTCAAAAAGTAAATGAGGTCGCCATAGTCAGCATCAATACTTTTAAGGAATTCCTGGAATTGGCAATGATTCAATTTCTTGGCCCTTTTGAAATTCACAGTCTTCATGATGATTCTTATAACATTATCCATTTTTAAAGCTTTCGTGCGTCATACATTTTCTAGATGTACCGGGCAATGGTACTTCATTAACTCATAACTAACATGAGTTTTAGGCGGCAATGGCATCATCTTCTATTAATTTTATAAGTCCCTCTTTTTTTTTTACCCACTATTTCTGGGGCACTATCAGTAACTATTCCAGATATATTGACCTTGGACAATATGACCTCACTTAATTATAGCAAATATTACTATAAAGCAATGACGATACGCTTTAACATACTTTTGCTGCTTTGTGTAAATGTCTTGATTTAGTTATGTCTTTTAATGGCGCTAAAGAAGCCATTTCTTCAGTGATGTTATATTCCTCATCAATGTCTCTAATAAAAATGTCAAGTTGAGCCATATTTATAGCATCAGTGCTATCTTCCATCGCCAAAGCATAACATTTAAGATCAGCAACTTCACTCTTCAAACTTCTCGTGATACATTTTCCAATTTC
Organism: Perodicticus potto; assembly: GCA_963574655.1. NCBI lineage: Eukaryota > Metazoa > Chordata > Mammalia > Primates > Lorisidae > Perodicticus > Perodicticus potto. The sequence goes on from CAUYRH010152395.1 coordinate 1,314, forward strand.
TTCAATTCACCTGGTTATAGTCCTGGTGAGACAAATTGATTTTAGAAACATTTCCCTTTTTTCTTAGGGCAAATTATATCTGCTGTGCTTTCCCTACTTTGCTTAATAAACTGGTTTTGATTTTTCTCCTATTACATATGCTACCACATAAGTAGCTTTTACAATGGAATCTGAGTTAAAATTTTTTTTCGTTGTTAAGAAGACAGACTTTTTTTAGTTCTGTCATTTTGTTCCTATAGCACGAGATCCTTCATACACTTCGAATTTGGCAGCATGTTTTGCATATAATGTCTTTTCAAATTATACTCTTTGAAAACTTGCACAAATTCTCTACAAATTAAGCTGAGTGCTGTAATATTTGCCTTGACAAGAAAGTAGTCATCTGTCTACTTTTCATTGAACAATCTTCCTTCATTCTGAGTTTTTCTTATTTTGGATTCTGTTTTGAGACACTATAGAAGCCAGGCTGGGATTAAGGAATAATAGTAGATAATAATGTTTACTTTTACAATGAAAATTAACCAACAGGAAAATAGCAAGATTTGGGCCCTTCTGCATCTTGGCTGCTGATGCAAGGTGAGGCAGACGCTGCTTTTAAAGTGCAGTGGGTGATGTGTGAGGCACCACACAGGTGCGGCAGTGCCCTGAATAATTAAGTAAGAATGCCTACCTGACTTCTAAATAACATTAAATGCCTAATGTTGCAATGGGAGATTGAAATATTTTTGATAATTGCTGCTTCCCCAAGTCACCACAAGCACATGTCATGTCTGATTTGGAAGATAACACCTGGAAGTCGCACACTGCATAAAACTGAAGCCACGCATGTGTGCAAATAGCAAGAGTGATCTTATGTTTATTTTACATGACATTGTGACAGGACATTGTTGTCTGCAAAGTTCACACTTGAGAACTGTGCAATTGAGTCCCACCAAAAAAATCCTATAAGATTTTAAGTAAATTTAAGATTTTGTGTTGGGCTGCATTCATAGCCACCCTGGGCCACAGGTTGGACACCCCATTTTAAAGGATGCAAATAAACACCCAGATGAAGGGACACATGAGAAGTTCTGGACAGTCCTTAGCACAGGAGCTTCTGTCTCTGTGGAGTTAGGGTGCACCACCCTTCCCACTTAGGGGGAAATAAGCCTTTAGTTGTATAAAGCTCTTGAAACCCCATCCTTTGGGGGTTTTATGGTGGCTTCATTTTGCAGGCATGATTAAATCATTGGCCATTGGTGAACTTAACTCTCAGCCCCTCTTCCCTGCCAGGAGGAGAGTGGTAGGGCTGGAAAGTCCCAGCGTTCTAATGCAGCCTAGATCTTTGCAGTGGACAGCCCCCATCCTGAAGCTGCATGGGGGCTGCCAGCCAGCAGTCAAATCATTAACAAACAAAAAGACATTACTTTGGAGATGATGAGGATTTTAGGAGTTGTGTGCCAGGGAATAGAGACACAGACCAGATGTATATGTCACAATATGTGGGGCAACATATACGTGAGTCCCAGGAACTTGTAAATGAAACCTCATGTCATCTTAAAAGCTTCCTCACAAACATGAAACTGTAATTGCACCCAAGGACGATTCAGACTATGTCACTAGGCTAGCTAAAGGGAAGCCCATTTTGCTTCCAGTCTGCTTTCTGCTTATTCTGTCTTAAGAGTTTAGGATTAACTTGCTGCTTTCTTATACAGCTGCTGGGCCCAAGATGAGAAAACAACCCTGAGGAAAAACACATCAGGTGTCCAAATAGGCCAACTGCAGACCCCTGATGACCAGATCCAGCAGGTGACCTACAATCATTGAGCAGGTTAAGGTCACTTGCACGAAGCTTGCTTTCTGCCACCACCGGCCCTTCACCCCTTCCCTTTATAAGTTGTTCAATAAGCAGAGAAGATGAGATGGTCTTTGAAACAATAGTATGTCATCACCTGTCATGTCTGGTTTGTGGGTGGCAGACAGCTGAACCTGCATCTGGCAATAAAACTACTTGATTTTTTGTTGTTTTTGAGACATAGTCTCCCTCTATTGCCTGGGCTAGAGTGACATGAGGTCAGCCCAGCTCACAGCGACCTTCCACTCCTGGGCTCACGTGATTCCCCTGCCTCAGCCTGCTGAGTAGCTGCAGTTACAGGCGACCATCACAACCTAAGGCTAATTTTTCTATTTTGGGTAGAGGCAGGGTCTTGCTCTTGCTCAGGATAGTCTCAAACTGCTGAGCTCAAGGGATCCTCTGGCTTTGGTCTCCCAGAGTGCCGGTATTACGGGCATGAGCCACCGCTCCCTGCTGAATTTTTAAAGTTAATAACAGTGTAAGACTCTAATGCAGTGCTAATTAGATATAATAGCAATTAGTATTTTTAAAGGGGGTATCCAGAAGACAGGTGATGGTTAATATGAGGGAATAATTAGCCCATCTGCTGAATTAATTGCCACTTTCTTATCATCTGTGCTGGCAGAGTATTACATTTGAGAGGAACATTGTTGGTGAAAGCAAGAATATTAGAACCAACCCAAAAGTGTAGGTGAGGGGTTTAATAAATTATCTATGGAATGCTCTACTTCGCTTTTAAAAATAGTGAAGTTCCTTGCTGTGCTCTGAGAAGGAATCCATGGTGCTTAGTGCCTGGCATAGAGAGAGTACCAAGGAACAAAAAGTTATGGAATGAATAAGTGGATAAAACACAATTGAACAGAAGTTTGTTAAGTGAATACAAGTAAATACTACTTAGAATATAATTTCATTTTCAAAGGGATGTGTGTCCAGAGATATTTATTTTTCATATCTGTATCATTAAAAGAAAAATTTTATTTATTTATTTATTTATTTATTTATTTATGTATTTATTTATTTGGAATGTAAACTGTTTTATTTAGAAACAGGTACTTGTTTGCATTGTAGGATATAAAACCTGGTTTACACTCTATAAAAAATAACCAATATCCAAATTCAAGAGAGCAAGCATTCACAAAATCGCCTAAGCTCAGGAGTCGGAGGTTGCTGTGAGCTGTGATGCCACAGCACTCTACCGAGGGCGACAAAATGAGATTCTGTCTCAAAAAAGAAAAAAAAAAAGAAAAAGAAAAATTTTAGACAAATTTAACAGAGTTTAGTTGAGCAAAGAATGATTCTGGAATTGGGTAGCCCCCCAGGAACCAGAATAGGTTCAGAGAAACTACAGGGCTGCCACACGGTTGGGTAACATTTGTGGACTGACATGAAACAGAAGTGAGGCGCAGAAACAGCTGGGGTGGTTACAGCTCAGTGTCTGCCTTCTTTCAACTTGATATGAGCAGGTGGCCGCCTGTGATCGGCCAAAACTCTGTGACTGATACAAGGGTAGGTTACAGTCTGTTTGCACACCCCGTTAGGTTGCAGCTTACTACATACAAAGAAGCCCTCAGACTGAATTTAAGATATGTAACGAGACAGACTTAGGCTGAACTTAATTTAACAGTAGAAACACAACAAATATCTGCGAGAACATGTGCCAAGCTGCTACAATGGTCACGTCTATAAAAAGGGATTGGGAAGACAGAGAAGAGATTTTTCACTCCAGAAAGAGTAAATCAGGTTTTAGAACAGTAGGTACTCAAGGTATATGCAATGAAGCAAGCAAGATCTAAAACTTCACATCAATACAAGCTTAGGACATGTTTGTTTCTAAAAGTAAAAGAATATGCAAGAAACTAAGAGTAATCATCTTTAGGTGGTGGGTTATGACTGACGCTAGGGTTTTTTGATGCTTTTTTATATTTTCCAATGTCTACAATAAAGCTTTATTACTTTCGTCATATGCAGACCCATGCTTTTTAAAAGAAAATTTTAAAAAATAGGAATTACGCAGACTCAGTTTTGCTAGTGTGAAGGCGTGTTCCTTACACCTGTAACTCGGGGGAGATTTGCCTGGGTTGCCTGCCTATAAAAGGAGAAGAGCTTTCGCAGTGGCCGGGGATGGAGATCTTGTCTAACAGCTTGAAGTCCCTTGTAACTGATGCTCACAGGTACACAGAGGGCAATGGAACAAGCTAAGCTCCCTCAGCCTTACTCGCTGGACATTTACTGAGTTCATCCTTCAAACCCACATGCTGAGGGCTCTTGTGCACTTACCACATGTGTCAAGCTGTCCCCAGCCAAAGTGACTTCTCGCTCATTATGCCACTTTCAATAGATTTTAGGATTATTCAGCTTCAAAGCAAAACTGGGCAATTTTACATAAATAGGCAAACATCACAAAAAATTGAATTCTTTGTGTGTGTTTATGAAAGACTGGCACGTACTCAGAGGCCAGTGTGATTGAATGGGAGGCAAGGTCAAATACCAGGGAGCCTCTCCAGACAGCCGTGCAGGCAGCGATGGGGACAAATCGAAAGAAAGGAAGAAAAAGGCACACGCCATGTGTCGGTTTGTGAACGATAGGAGATAACACTTTGGGGCCCCCCAAAATAAATGAGGTTCATTTTGAGGGATAAGCTTTGATTCCACATAGTTAACAAGTCAATAAGCATTTTATCCAAATAAGGATAAATCTTCAAGTAACAAGAGCAAGTGATAAGGGACAAATGTTTCCGACCTCCTCCTCAGAGCACTCTGCTCCTGAAGGCAGCAGAGCAACACTTGCAGCATCTGGGAGCAATGTGTGTGAGCTAAGGACCCTGCACCCCCCAACTTTGTCTGGGAGCAACGTGTGTGAGCTAAGGACCCTGCACCCCCCAACTTTGTCTGGGAGCAACGTGTGTGAGCTTAGGACTCTGCACCCACCAAGTTTGTATTTCATAAGTAAAGAGGACAGATATATTTTCATAAAAGCTTGAACCCATGACAGGCAGGGTGAAGACCCAGAATACCCAAATGTGGGTAGACGGAGGACATTACTGAAAGTCAGAAAATCACTCTGACTGAGATTTTCTAGAGACTTTAGAGTTCGAGTCTTGGATCTGAGGCAGCATGTTCAATACACTGTGAGGCTATAGACAGATAAAACCTTTCCAGAGGCTCGGCTCCCGTAGCTCAGCAGTTAGGGCACCAGCCCCATACACCAAGGCAGGCGGGTTCGAACCTGGCCTGGGCCTGCTAAACAATAATGACAACTACAACAACAACAACAACAACAAAATAGCCAGGCGTTGTGGCAGGTGCCTGTAGTCCCAGCTACTTAGGAGACTGAGGCAAGACAATCACTTAAGCCCAAGAGTTAGAGGTTGCTTTGAGCTGTGACGCCACGGCACTCTACCGAGAGCAACACACTGAGACTCTGTCTCAAAAAAACAAAAACAAAAACAAAAACCTTTCTAGAGTGTGATTTATTAATATAGAGCAACAGTCTAGCGATTCTACTACCAAGAAGGAAATAAAGTCCCAAGTAAATATTTATTTATAAAGATAATTATCATAAAGAGAAATCGGAAATACTGTAAATGTCCGAATATAGGGTATTGGTTCAATAAACTGCAGGGCATGTGTCTGTAGAAGTCTTTAATCCCGTCCACTGAATATTTCTGGTTGTTTCTCCACCTTTGGGGCACATGACTGACTGCATTGCTTTTCCTGCCCCTCTCTGGTTGGGTGCGGTCAGGTGTCCTATTTTGGTCAATGGATTGTAAGCAAAAGTAACATGTGCTTATTCCAATCCAAGTGTGTAATTACCAGTGCTTTGCCCTCCAGAGGCCTCTGTTCAGTATGCCACAGTGACTAGCAATGTTCTAGGTACTGTTGCTCCACAAGACTGAGTCTGGGAATAATGCTAACAATGACATAGAGCAGCAGAGTCCCCATGTAACCTGAGTGAAACACAAGCTGTCAGATTTGGGAATTGTTTGTTACTACAGCATAACGTAGTCTACCCTGACTAATACAAATGTATTAAAATAGGATGCAATCACTCCTAAAGATGATCTAGTATATCAATACTCTTTCATTTAAAAGGAGCTACAAAACATCAGGTTCAATTTAAACCAGTTTCAGATATCTATACAAAGTAAGAATGCTAAAGGATACTCCCCAAATTTTATTGATCAATGAGTTGTGAAATTATGTAAATATTGTGTAAATATGGATGAGGGAAATCAGTACCTTCTTCATAAACAAAATAGATTTATGTCACATACCCTAAAAGTTAAAAACTCTGAACAAATTCTTTAATTCTTTTACAAGTATATATCTTTCTTCTTTATAGTTTACTTTTTTTTACTATTACTCTATTCTCCCTACTATCATAATATATATTTGAATCCTTTTCAAATATGTGCTCTAAATTGTGTGGGTTTCTCTTGTTTCTGTTTTAGAACTACATTGTGAAAAGGGGAGAATCTTGTGTTTTATATATATATATAATGAGATGGAATTGTGATCCACTTCTGGTTGGTAGAAATTCCTCAAAAGTTGTATTTTAAAATATTTCAAAAGATATAATTCTACTGTATTTGCATTTACAACAACTTTGTCATTCCCATTGACATTTTATCTTGATTAAACTTGTCACAGTTTGCCTATTTTGTGTTCCCTCTATTCCTAAAAAAATTTTTTTAAAGAAAACACAAAGTAAAAGTACTCTAATAGCTTCTGTTTTTCTATTTCACTGGTTTCCGTTTTTACATTTATTATTTTCTTGCTTTGAGGGGCTAATGTGATGTTTTGTTCTTACTGTCTTAGTAAGTCTTGCCTTATTTTCAAATAGAGTTTCTCTATACTTTTTTCCCCCAAATTTCTACACAGACTATGCGGTAAAATTATTGGGGAAAAATTATATAAAAAATTACTTGAGATGAACCCAGAACTCTGCATTTTTAAAAGACTCCCAGATGATTCTAATTTACACTAATTTTGAGAACTACTCTTCTAAACTTATTTTTTGAAATCCCCACGCCTCTTCCAAATTTTAATTAGGATGGTCAAAGAAATGTAACTGAAAACTGAGCGAGGATACTGCCGAAAAGCAAAACAGAAACATTCATGACAACCTTTAAGAGGCGGGAGAACAAGATCAGATTTAGCAGCGGACTGATGCACAATTTAATACAAGTGAGGGACCCACTCTGGGGAGAAAACCATGGGGAATCTGCTGTCCAGCAGAACCCTGTTCATATCTCTTGGTTCCCAGACTTGGAGCTAGAGAAGAGTGAAGACTGTGGGGGTGCTTCAGATGTGGCCAATTTCTAGCAATATCTTTATCATTTTAGAAAAGTTCTTTCTATTCCTAGTTTGAGTGCTTTTGTTTTTCTTTCTAGAATGAGTTGATTTTTATAATATTTTTCACCATCGCTTAAAATATGCATATAATTTTCTTTTTAATAAAATAATTTACATTAAACATTTCCTAAAGTTGAATCATGTTTGTATAGCTGGTATGAATTTTATCGTTCATATGTTACTTGATTTAATTTGCGTTTTTTTCCTCAGAATGTTCATTTTTATAAAGTGACCTAGGTACAACTTTCCCTCCCTTCCTTCCTTCCTTCCTTCCTTCCTTCCGTCCTTTCTTCCTGTTTTTAGTATCGTGATTATAGTAGCCTTGAAAAATGCATCTGACAGATTTCCATATTTTTACTAGATTAAGTAAAATAGAAAATTTACTCAAGTAATATGAAAACTTTTAGTTCCTTAAAATTCTAGTAGAACTTGCCAGAATAAATTGATTGGACTTGGTAACATTTTTGTATACATTTTAAACAGTCTTTCCGATTTAAATTTCCTATTTCTCTTGTCAATTTGATCATTTGATTCCTAGAAAATCATGTGATTTTTTTCTCTGACTTTCAAATTTGTTATTATAAAGTTTTGTATAATATTCCCTTCCGTTTTATACAACTCCACTGTATTTGCATTCACAACTTTGTCATTCCCATCGTCTCCTCTCATTTTATCTTGATTAAACTTGTCACAGTTTGCCTATTTTGTGTTCCCTCTATTCCAAAAAAAATTTTTTTAAAGAAAACATAAAGCAAAAGTATTTTAATGGCTTCTGTTTTTCTATTTCACTGATTTCTGTTTTTACATTTATTATTTTCTTGCCTTGAGGGGCTAATTTGATGTTTTGTTCTTACTGTCTTGAGTTGAAAGCTCAGTTCATTTATTTTAAAAATACCATCTTTCTAATATGACTTTAGCAGTATCTCACAGATTTTTGTGTATAGTGCCTCTTGTCATTTATTTCTAATTTCAGTTTTAAATTCTTTCTCTGTAATTCCAAGTATTTTGGAAGGCCTATTTCTATCCCAATCAAGTAAATAATTTGGGAGGGGGAGATTTTAAATTTCGGGTGTTTTTTTGTTATCGTTTATTATTCGCTAAATTTGCTTGTAGAATTTTTCTTTTTAGAAAACTCTGTAATTTGCTAAAATACACTGCTTACTTTTCTTGTGAATATTCCACATTTGTTTAAAAAGAATGTGCCTTCTTTGAGATCAGGCATAGAGTTTTTTATATAGCTGTTATATCAAGTTTGTTATTCAAATCCTTTCAAGTCTCACTTATTATTGCCTGTTGATTTCTACACTTGATCTTCACCAAAAGGCTGAGAAGCGATGCCTTTTGATTTCTGAGACAGATGTGCTAATCTGTGCATCAATTAACTATTTCTGCAAAACAAACCATCTCAAAATTCAAGGGCTTAAAACAACAATCATTTATTATTACTCATGTACCTGTGGTCTGCTGGGGTTCTATCGACCTATAGTGGTCTTTGCTGAGTGTCTGCTCCAGACTATGGTGGCTAGTGTGGCTATGGGGGCTCTGCTCCTAACTGTAGGTCACTGGGTCAAGTAGGGTGGCAGTAGTTGCTTCTGGTCCCTACTGCAAGTCTGTGGGTTGTCTGGAAGACCAGATCAGCAGTGAATAAGATTGCCTCTGTCAAGCCAACTTTTTGGTCAAAGAATCAGGAAAACATGTATCTATATCAAGAATTCTGTTCAATCCCATTTTATAATCTACCCTGAACCTGGTCTAACACTCTAAAGATCCACATAGTGAGTTAAATAGTGGTTCCCCTCCCCCCAAATACATACAATTCCTAATCCCCAACATTTGTGAATACAACCTCATTTGGAAACAGGGTCTTTGCAGATATGATCAAGTTAAACATCTTGATTTGAGATCACCCTGGCTTTGGAGGGTGATCACCCTGGTTATGGAGTGGCCCCTAAATCTAGTCATCAAATGTTCTTATAAGAGACATCAAAGGCGAAGACACAGAGAAGAAGACCATGTGAAGAAGGCAGAGATTAGAGTTATGCACCTACAGGTCAAAAAGCTAGGAATTGCTGGCACGAGAAGCCCAGAGAGGGGCGTGGACTAGATTCTCCCTCAGGGCTCCAGAAGGAGCCAACCCTGCTGATACCCTGATTGTGGACCTCCAAAATCTTTTGGACCATAGAACTCTGAAATGACAAATTAATGCAGCTTTAAGCTACCCAATGTGCAGTATTTGTTACAGCAGTGTCTTAGTCTGTATGGGCTGTTGTAATAAATGTCCATGGACTGAGTGGCTTCAAAGCAATAGAAATTAATTTCTCGTGGTTCTGGAGAATGGAAGTGCCAGACTGCAGTGCCAGCATGGCCAAGTTCTTATGCGGGTCTTCTTCTGGGTTGTAGACTTCTGACTTCTCACTGTGTCCTCATGTGGTAGAAGGGGTTAGAGTTCTCTGGGACCTCTTCAGAAGGGCACTAATCCCATTCATGAGAGTTCCACACACAAGCTGCTCCCATACATGCCCAAGATCTTACTTAGTAGTAAGTTTCATAAACTCACTTGACTTTTAAGATATTTCTTCTGTATCCAGACTGTACGTGGGTCTGACTCTATTTTTTGGCCTGGAGTTAATGAGGAATGGTGGGATCAAGTCTTGAAGAGAATTAGTGTCTCTTTATGAGGAGCCAATTCAATATGGTCTCCAGGCAAAGGGAAACTATTCTCTTCTGACAAGTGGAAGAGGTTACTCTTGCTAACCAGGGGAGTTCAAGAGAATGTGACTGTTCAAGAATGTTGGGTTCAGCTGCCAAAATTTTCCCAACCCAGATCTCAAGGTCTCACTCTCACTATTATCTACCTCACATAGGCTTTTCTGCACTCTGCTATCATAAACAGATTTTTGTTCTGATTTTTAGCACAATCTGACCTGTGACTACAGCAGATAAAGGATCTCCTTAAAAACAGACACACATGTATTAGAATTCAGGATAGCAGTCACCATTGGGAAGGTGGAGGGAGTGATGAAGGGAACATTAAAGGGTTTTAGTAGATGCTGGTAATTTTATTGATCTGGGGACTGGTTAGATGTCTGTGTTCACTTTGTAGAAATCTGTTGAGGCCTATAGTCATGATATGTACACGTTTCTTCAAAAACTTCAATAAAAGTTTTATTGTGAGAAAAAATTTAAAATAAAGAAAATAAAGGCTACCACAGAAGTTTTATGGCTTTACAAGTATACTGACTTAGGCTCCTACTACTCTGAGAGGCCACGGTGGGAGAACCCTGTGAGGCCAGGAGTTCAAGACTAACTTTGTCAATATGGTGAGACCTTGTCTCTAGGAAAAAATTAAACAATTAGCTGGAAATGGTGGTTCATGCCTGTAATCTCAGCTAATTGGGAGACTGAGGCAGGAGGATTGCTTGAGCCCAGAAGTTTGAGGCTGCAGTGAGCTGTGATTAGACCACTGTACTTCAGCCTATGTGATGGAGTGAGACTCCATCTCCATAAAGAAAGAAAAAAAAGAAAGAAAGAAAAAAGTAGAAAGTAGATTGACTGCCCTGAACCAGTCATTCCCTTTTTGTAAGTTTCTTGTGCTGTCATAAATAGCTGGCCTGTTCCACCTTAATTTTGAGTAATACTATTTCCATAGCAGTTAAGGGAAGCTACTATCCAGTTTCTGAGGACAATGCCTTATAGTGAGTCCTTTAAAATCAGAGTCTGAGGAAAGAATTAAAGTGCTCACACTTTATTTGGAAGATGCAAACCTAGAATATTAGGGAAAAGAGAAATAAAACAAGAAAAACTGTGTGAGGCAATGCACTCCTCACTGCTTTGCAGTGAGGCCACAGAGACACAGTAGGTCCATAGTTAACAAGTTTATGCACCACTGGGGACCCACTCAGCACTCATGCACACACAACCCAGAAGTACCTGGACTAAGTACCCATTCCCTGGGGTGACAGGAGCTGATGGATAAGTGCTCCCCTTTCATACCACAGAAAGGTGGTTTTGAGACGCATGTGACAAGGCTCCGTAGATCACTGCACCCCATTGAGCACCAGTTACAAGCCACAGCAGGGCCTACTTAATAAATAATAAAGTAATAAAATGGCAAATAAAAAATTATTTTTAATAATTAAAATAAGCAATGTAATAATCTATATTGGCTTTCCCTCCTTCCTGTTTCACTCCCCGTTTCTTGCTCCTGCTCCTTGGGATCACTTCCCAGTTATCTGCATGCTAGCCTTGTCCCTGGCTCTGCTTTACAGAGAGCAAAGAAAAATCATTCGACAAGACGGTGTCCTGTGTTCACGACAGCTCTCAAGTAGGAACTATACCCATACCTACTAAAGTGGTCCAGGAGAGAAGGGATTCCTTCTATCTCCTATTTTCCATGGCCAAATCTGACCTCCTGAGAAGACCCTCCCCCCACAGTCCTTCTAGACTGTGTCATCTGGTCCCTTGTTGACCATTCAGGAGGTCTGATCTCATGTTCGAAGGGTGGTTGATGGGATAGTTGTAGTGCGGAAGGGCATGGATCAAAGCAATCCGATAAGCTGTACAAGTTTAGTATCCCATACAAGAGAGGAAATCCTACTTGGAGAAGCAAGAGAATTGAAAGTTGGGTGAGTTTAAGAGTCTACAGACCGTTGATATGGAGAATCTGTCCAGAAAGCTGAAGTTCAGGTGTGGAGCTCAGAAGAGAGAATAGAGCTGGAGAGGTGGATTTGGGAATAGTCAGGACACAAGAGGACTGGACGCACTGGTGGCTATGAGGCCAGTCTAGGGAAGGGAGCAGAGGAATGTCCATGTCAGAGCTCAGGATCCAAGGAGGGCAGCGGGTGGGGAGGAAGAGAAGCCGGGGGGAGAGGACAGTTCAAGTGAGACAGAGAACCCAGAGGGTGTTTGTTGTAGAAGCCAAAAGAGAGGAAGAGAGAATGAGCAAAACTTCGTGAGGGGGTCAGGCAGAACGAAGGCTGAGAAAGAATCTGTCCTGTCTGGCAATTAGGAAGCCATCTGTAAATCCCATTAAAAAATCCGCTGCAGCAGGAATGTGGGCCTGTAAGCCAGACCACAGCCGGACAGGAGAAAATAGAAGGGGAAGCAGCACCGGCCTCCAAAGATGCTCTCAGAGAAACTGTGAGTGTTCCAGGGAGGGGAAGAAGGGAGGAGAGGAGAAGAAGCTAATGTCTCCCGGCAAGGACTTTCTGCAGTACGTCCTCACTGGCTTCGCTCCACAGTCCTGGGAGACAGGGGCCATCCCGGAATGAGAGAAAAGGAAACAGGCTCATGAAGCTGCTGGTTCAAGGTCACAGGACTGGTAGGGGGTGAATTTGTGCCCAGGATTGTCTGACTCAGATTTTGCTGCTATCTTATACCCTAGAGAAGGAAGGAAAGACCAGGGAAGGGTTCTTCATGCTGGGAGGGACTGGAGTTTAGTTGCAGTCAGGGGAAAACCCAGAAGAAGGGAGGGGCTGGAAGACGCAAGTAGGGAGAGTGAGCGGTGGAGGTTGTCTCAGAGACAGTGGGAAGCGCAGGACAATGCCATAGAGATGCAATCGGATGGAAAATTCAATAACTACCTTTTACTTGGACATGTTCTTATCTCTGTTTTGGGCTTCTCTGTGTCTTCTAAAATACAAATTAGCCCTCAGACCTCCTTGCCCAGAAATCGGGTCATATTGTTCACTAAAATAGCATGGGGCCTAAAAAAACATGAGTAGGTGGGTGCGAGAAGCCTCTTCCTCACCGCTGAAGGCCTAAAATATTTCTCTCTAGGGATGAAAACATTATATAACGAAGAAGAAATACCAGCACTGCTGTGGAAGCAAAAAAAATGGAAAAGAAAAGGATCTTTTTCCTTGTCTATAATCTTAAACTTTCTCTTTTAAAATATTAATAATTGTAGACTCACAGGAAGTAAAATAAATAAAGGTTTTTGCATGAAATTATATGTTTTTCCAGCCAACTGGCAAAAGATTAAATATTAACAATATCTAACGTTGGCGAGGGTACATCACAAGGGTAATGATGGAGGCTGTTTGGAGAACAACGGGGCTGTCCCTTTAGAATTGAACACGCATGTGACTTGGGCACAGCCATCCTAGATGTGAGAGAACTGCTCACGCACCTGCACGAAGAGCCTAGCTGTCTGCAGGGGGGACACAGTACGTCAATAGGTGGAATCCCAGTTAGCCATTAAATAAAGAAGAGGAAAATGTGTGTGTATCAATGTGGGAATTTCTCCCAGAATACTGTTGACTGAAAAAAAGTAAGTCGAAAACAGGACTACAGTACACTCTGATATTATTTACTTACTATCAGAACAAATGCAAACCAAATTATCTTCAGAGCTGCATTAAAGTCAAAGGGGAGAAATGAACATGGAGGGTAAGAGAATTGACACGGATTTTTATTGTCTGGGTATTGTCATACCGCTCTGTGATGAGACATTCATGTTTCACTTTGTGTTCAAATGTTTTTTAGAGAATGAATGAGAACTTCTAGCATTGCAGTAGCTGCAGGAGATGGCACCTTCCCTCTTTTCCTTACTATCATGTACAACTCCATTTTAGGCAAAACTAGACTCCTACTATTGTTACCAAAGCTCGGTAGTTTTTAAAATACAAATGCTCCTTATTTTGTTGTTTGCCTTCGGTCTGTTCCAAAGCCTTGAAACAATCATTTTTAAAAATAATTCTGTCCAGTTTTATAGTGTTTGGGGAAGAAAGGATTTGCTGGCTTTTTTACTCCATCATTACTGAAACACAATCATTTAATTTTTACTTGAGGTTTTTTTTTTTTTTTTTTTTGGGCAGAGCCAATATTTTTATTTTTTATATATTCTGTTAGTTTCCTAAGGCTCTCATAACAAGGAACCATGAACTGTGCGACTTAAAACAACAGAAATTTATTCTCTCACAGTTAGGAAGTGAGAAGTGTGAAAGCTTCAGGGGAGAGACTGTTCTGTGCCTTTGCTCTTAGCTTCTGGTATTGTTGGCAACTGCTGACCGTCCCTGGCTTGTACACATACCACTCCAGTCTCTGCCTCTGTCACTACGTGACACTCTGCTTGTGTATCTTCCCATCATCTTCTGATTGTTTCTGTTTCTCCTCTAATAAGGACACCAGTCATGTTGGATTAGGGCTGTGAACATTTTCAAATAAAAACGGAGTGTTAAAAACCCTGACAAATAGAGCCAGGGACGTCTGTGAAAGGAAGGCTCTCGTGCACAAATGCATGGTAACAAGAACGATCACCAATGCAAAAACAACTTTGCACAAAGTCCCTGGCAACCTTACAGGGAAAAATACTCTGAGAGGACATCTGCCTGGTAACTACCTGTCCAACCTCGGACTGGCACCACCTTTCTTGTCTTTGTAGCTAAGGCTAATTATCTCAAAACCATTATGTAATCCTCTTCATTTTTCCTTTAAGATCACCTATGTCTTTCTTCACCTCCCTGAGTACACACATAGTAACCAGAGCACACGTATTCCCATTGCAATGCCTCCTCCTGAATAAACATCATTTTCTTTTCTGTTTGTTATTTAGGTTGACAAAATGATGTGTCAGAAGTGGGCCTGAACGGAGCTCACCTCAGCGGACCAGTGGCCCCTGCCGTCGGTACTGACTGAGCCCTTTACTTGTCTCTCCTATGACTCCCCTTTTTCGCCCTGGTGAATCTCCTCTTGAATTCTTGTGCTCCCTTCCTTTGGGGAATTCTCTTTGACTTGACTTGGGATCTGATGCGGCTACAAGGCCATCTTAATAAAGGACCTTATACCTCTCCTAGGATGATAAAAGACTTTTTGTCTTTTCTGGCAAGCTCTTTCTAGTATAAGAATATTATCTTTCTGGCTTACGTATTCTGGTTTCTATAGAATTTATGTTTTGTCTGGTTTCACATGCCTGGCTTAAAATTTTCACGAACACTCGTATTTTTGGTTTCATTTTCATTGGGTTGTGTGTACTCGTAAATGATTTCACTCTTTTTCTCCCTTGCTTGTTTCTGAACGTCTGAGAACAAAAATAAACATTCTAAAGGATGGGCGTGTGGTAGTCAATGAAAGCCACTAGGACAGTCGCCACCGTTTAAAACATTGGTTCAAACACTTTGACAAGAATTTTAAGATTTTCTTTGCTCTCAAGGGATTAATAAGAAATCAAATGAGACTCTCATACATTAAGGCATGCCAGGTTTTCAGGAACTCCCATCAGTCACATGGCTTTTCTTTATGCGTGTGTTGAAATCAGTGGCCGTTGTGGGATTATTCAAACTCCCTGAGCTTATTTTTTTTAGAGCTGATTAAAAACTGCAACTATAGAGTTAACACGTAGAGCCTTCCCGTTCACTCCTCTCTCTCTCTCTCCCCCAACACACACTTTTCCCCTGACTTTTTTGCTGGTGTTAAGGAAAACTTACTGCTTATGGAATTCCACCCAAGATTTTTTTAAATGATCTTAAAGGGCTTTCAAGTTAATGGCCTTACAAATTACGACAGCTCCAAGGTCCATGGCAACTAACAATGTAGATACTTTTTAGAGAAGTGGTTTCAGGCTTACCTGACTAACAGTCGCTTAGATGCAAAATAGTTAATTAGAGCAGCAATCCCCAACCTTGTTGGCAGCAGGAACTGGTTTCATGGAAGATAATTTTTCCACAAATGGGGTAGGGAAAAGGAAGGGACAGAAGGCAGTGATACTGTGTGGTGGCCTGTTTCCTAAAAGTCCGAAGACCATGGGCCTGTTGTGGTCCTTTGCCAAGGAGGTGGGGACCACAGACTTGGAGGATTGATGTTCTAAGAGAAAAGAACTAGGTGTTTATACATGTTAGGCTCTCAAATCAAGCAGGTCAAAATCCTGACCTCAGAGCAATAATATGAGGTATCTGTGTCTGGCAAAAATTGCTTGAGCCAGAAAATTCCAACAAACATGCAAAGACCCTGCTAAAATTGCTTCCTTGTCCATATTGACTAATCAAGAACACCAGACAGACGAAAAAAAAAAAAAAAGGATACATTTTGTTTTTCTTATACAATTTAGCCAGTTGTGGCTAAAAAAGAAACATTTGAATATTTAACCCTAAACTCATTTGAAACTGAAAAAGGGGGAAGAGGAGAAGTTTTTCTGTTTTTTCTAAATCAAACTCCAAAATTTGGGTCCACGGTCTTCATTAGATTACCTATCAGGGCAAATAAAATTTAGCCATGTGAACAGGTCCGTTTTGTAAAACATATAATTTGGATCCGATTGTTTTTTATAAATCAGCGAGTTAGTATTATAATACTGATAGATCAGGTGTACCTGCCCAAATAAACTTGTCCCGCCCAGGCAGGGTCAAGTTCATGGCCCACCCAGAGAGGGTCAGCCTCATGTCCCTCCCAGGAAATAGGAATGCCACCAATCCTGACTGCCCTAACCCTTTAATCCCTGTCCACCATTGCCCACGGAAGCCCATGTGGATTTCTCCCTGGTCAGGAATCTCACCCCCACCTGTACTCTAGCTGGAATAAAGGCCACTGTAACTGCATGAATTGGATCTCCGTTTTCCTTTCGTCTCGCGTCTCAGAATGATTTTATCCTTGGGTCCAGAACCTTTCAAATAGTATGTTTTACTGTCTCGTGACTAATTCTAAAATGAAAGTGAAAGGGGGGGGCACTCGACCGGCATAAACTTCACAGACCACCAAGACTTGTACGAAAGGTCTTTATTGGTGGGGGGAGCTGCAGAACAGCATTAAAGAGGAGGGGAGAGAGAGAGAGACACGGGGGAAGAGAGAAGGGAGAGAGAGAGAGAAGACACACGGGGGGAGAGGAGGCAGAGAAGAGAGGAGGAGAAGAAGAGAAGGAACAAAAGACAAGGGCACCTTATGTGGGTTCGGTTAGGGGAGGTGTCGGGATGGGAGAACAGCCAGTAAGGTGTTACCGCCCTGGTGTGAAGAGCGGTAGGGGGCGGACCTAAGTTTGAGCTTTTCAGTGGACAATCGGGATAGGGAGACGAAGTTGTGCAATTATCTAACAGAAAGCCATAAGATCTTCATTTCTATGTGTGCTTCTGTGTATTTGACATAGTCAGCCAGAAATCACTCAAGGAATTCTA
>CAUYRH010152396.1:0-12052 GCA_963574655.1 Perodicticus potto
GTATTTATCTTCGTTCATTCTTTACGTGGTTTTTGTTTCTAGTCCTTATCTTAAACATGGTTATTGTTATTAAATTTTAAGCCTTTTAAATTCTGTGAAGGCAAAAAGTGGAAACCTAATTAACACATGTATATGTAAAAATTAAAAAAAAAAATCAAAGCAATAGATTTATTCTTCGTTATTAAATAATTTAGAGATTTCGGTGTCCACAAGGTTTTCTGGGATAAAATTTTAGATTTCTTAAAAAAGAGATGGAACAAAACATAATATTTGAAAAGGGAGACATAATAAAATGATTAGTGGTTGCTATTGCATTAGAATTAGAAATTACATGACAAAATAAATGACGAGGAGATAGATTATTCATAAGGAAACATACATATACATGCTTATCTATAAAGTTTAGGTTAAACAATTCCCATATATACATATATATACTAACTGTGCTTTTTACAAGGAATATTACTTAATTATAGTCAGGGATTATGCAGATGGTTAGACATCTGGTTTGATTGTGTTTTAACCAAAACAAAGCAATGATGAGAGACTTCAAGACAAAGTGAGTCACCAAAGATTGAGAAACATGTGTATTTGCCTGACATATTTTTGATAAATTCCTTAAATTAGTTTTGCTCTGCCCTTAGAAATTTAACAAAGGCAGCAAACTATTCAAATGTAGTGTCAAAGCTTTAAAGACCAAACACTATATGCCTTACCGCCCACGACCGCCTTTCCCCTAAATGTTCACTGGCAATCGAAAATATATTACGAGAAGACTCTATGGTACGTACCCTCCTATGAACACTGTAACGTAGCCAATTTTCACATCTGTCACGTTTTAGACAGACATGTGGATAATGCCGTTGCCGCTGCTTGCGAAGGCTAAAATTACATTTTTTTCTGGCAAGACATTATTAATATCCACCACACCTATTTTAAGTCACAGATCATTAGCATAAGCCCAATTATATGAAAAACTCAGAGAACGTGAGTTAAGAGTACAGACACAGAATTTAGAAACATCCTGAATTATTTTAGGAGACCATATATAGTGACCCCTGATGAGACTAGGTGCATTTTCCCCAGAGTGACTTTGTTAAGTCAGAACACGCTGCCCCTAAGTTGCAGACTATGTAGAAATAAGTGCGGCGTTTGAGTCCACCTGTCTCTGCCTGTGTGAATCTGTGTACACAAGCAGGCCATCGTGGAGGATGCAAATATATTCACAATAGTTGCAGCAGCATAACAGTTGGTCACAAAGTTGTTGAAATCCTTAGCAAAAAAGGCTTTTTTTGTTTCACTTATGAATTTGGGTTAATTTTATCATTGCGTGTGTGTATGTGTGCATGTGGTGGTAACTGGGGCTGCTGCCTCTACTACCAAAAATGTCTATACGAAACATACAGTTGGATTTAATTGGAAGTAGCTAGATATGTATTGAGTGCTGAATTCCAGTTCTGAATTATGCCCAAACTCTTATTTTCTGTTAAAAATAAAATAGTTCCTAGTATCTAATTCTGAGAAGACATAAAGAGAATGTAGAGGTTTCATTATTTTTCGCGTAATTCAGAGCTTTTGTGTTGCTGTGATATGACTGCTTTTGTACTAAAGACAGGCTACAAGAGAGAATAAAAGAATTAGGATTCTTCCCTGCCTGGATCTTACAGTCTAGACAGGGAAATGAAATTAACTAGAGCACAAAAGAAGAATGGATAAGTATATTCATGAAAATGAGTGAAAAGGAGAGGCTGCCGTGAGGTAGTGTTATGACAGGAGGAAGCCTAGTTTGGCCGTCAGGTAAGCAATGATATTCAGCCTTAAATCTGAAGAGTAAATTGGTTTGAGCTGTTTGCACAGATGAGAGGACAGACACATGGAAGCCCTAAAAGAGGTAGAAATAAGTCTGTTTGAGACAAAAGAGAACAAGGAGATTTTTAGGACATTGGGGTGTTGAGGATGCATTTTTATGTATGGAATGAATGGTTCCAGTGGTTCTCGACCTTCCTAATGCCGTGGCCCTTTAATACAGTTCCTGTGGGTCACAACCCACAGGATGAGAACTGCTGGCTAGGCGGTTTTGAATATTGTGTATTAAACAAGAGCATTATCATAAAACAAAGGCAGATTACACTGACAGTCACCTGTCACCAAGAAAAAAAAAAAAAAAGCATGGGCTTAATAAAACCAGAAGGAGAATGTCACTAAAAAAAGTTTCCCTGGTGTTGGACTTCGCAGGAGTCACTCTTTTGCCCTTTTGAATGTCCCTAAGGAAATTTCAGCCCTGGAAATGATAATGAAAGCACATTAGCTTTTGATGCTAAAATAGTTTTGAATTAATTCATTAGTATGTTGACATTAGAAACAAACAGACTTGTTTTCCTCTTTGAGCACATCCAAGCTTCCAATGGCTTTAGCTAGCAGTTGTCACACTCATTAAGAGCACATTTGTTTTGTTTTTGGAAATGTCATCTAAATATTTAGAATTCTAGAGAAACTGACAGTGGAAAAAAGTAAATGATATTCCCCTGAAAGAGGAAACTACTGCTGCCAGAAATTTATCATTTTGACATTAGAGTTGATGGATTGAATATAATTCTTGTCCAAAACAATAGGCTAAGAGGTCAACATTTCCTGAAGCCAAGACACCGCAGTGGCATAATACAACTCACTGTGTTCCAGGCACACATGGTAATGATTTTCCACCTAAAATTCCATCTATGGGTGTAGCATTTCAGTTCTTTATTTCTTTCATTTAGTAAGTTTAAAATTGCACACAACACAAGTGATGAAATAAAGTAGAAAAATAAATAGAAAATAGAATATGTATAGTTATAAGATATTCATGGATTCATGGTGAAATGTGTATTTTATCAACATCCTGGAAAAGTATTAGCAGAGATAAACCTCAGCTTATGCACGTGAAAATACAGTGTTGTACTTGTGATGCTAATGTGGGCGAGAAAAACACACACCTGTCTTTTCTTACACTTTCTATTCTTTCCTTTTATTTCTCTGCCGGTTCCATCAATGGATATTATTTGCCACTTGCTATATAGTCAGAATTATTTCAGATGTTTTTAGAATAAAGAGAATTTGTCCTTGTGCTCAAGACATTTATGCTTCAGTTAGGTGAGGGGGTAAAAGCATCAGGATAAGAAACAATTTGAGTATGTCATAGAAGAATATATAATTTAGCACAAAAATTTACTGTATTATTAGATATAAGTGATATAAAGGTTGACTTTCAAAAGAATCCCAGAGAAAGGTATAGTCCATGAAAAAATCTTCTTAAGATACAAAAGAGAAATTAGTTAAGGGAAATACAACACGTGTATGTGTATAATCTCTGGATTTTAGAAATGCATCTATAAGGCAATTTAAATGACAAATAGCTGGGAACTGGGTTGTCCATCTGGAGATAAATGTTAAAGTCCTGGCAGTACAGGAAAAAGATAAGGTAAGTGTGAAATGTAAGAAAAGAGTGAGAAAGAGTTCCAAGATTGCTTTGAAGGATGGATGAGGTGCTGGCGTCATGCATAGCTCCCCAAGGGGAGTCCTTTGAAGGTGACTATAGTAGTATTCAGCAATGAGGTAGGTGGCATGTTTTCTAGGAGAAGTTTGCAAACTTAATTGTCAGGCCTCTTTGCCCAAAAAGAAATGTGGCTTTACCTATCTCATAAAGTTGCTTTCAAGATTGAGTAAGAAAATGCATATAAAATATTCGCACAATGTTTTTTGACAGTTGGTAATTAAATAAGAAATCATTCCAGCTTCTGCCTCTTTCAATGTTTATATTTCTGCTCAGGTCAAAAATAAGTGCATTTCTGAGGTTTACTACCTTCCAATCTGCCATCAGCTATGGCCTGGAAAACTGAAAAAAGCAGTTTTCTCTGCATGCAGTATCGAACCCCCAAAGTCCATTCACCACACAGCAGCCAGCACGATTGTATCAAAAAAGAAGTCACATCACCAACACATTGAACATTGAACATTCAAGTACTGTGTTTAAAATTCTCAGGGAAATATTCACTATTTGTAGTTTCCTCTGTCTCTGTTTCAATTTTTATTTTGTATTTAAATATAACTGACTTAGAATTTCTATCATGGAAGGTACGTAATTTACAAACAGCAGTGATATTTTCTTTAAAAAATCATATGAAATAGTGGAGTTTTTATATTTCAGGTCAGAATAAGAAAATAAGTTTCCTTCAATGAACTTATTTGAAGCATTCTCTCTTTTGCCCTGTGATATTCTGCTGCTTTGTCTTCATCTATTTGTGTGTGTGTCTTTATGTCTGCATGCTGGACAAGAACACTCATCTATGGAGCTATCACTCAAAGCATGGGCTTAGTTTCATTGCTCTGTAGTCATCCTCTGCCTATACTACACAGCTAAAATTTCTTTAAAACACTCCACGGGCTGCCATGTAAATGAATGTCCGATCTTTTGGCTTCTCCGGGCAGCACTGGAAGAAGAGTTGTCGTGGGCCACACATTAAATACATAAACACTAATGAAAGCTTTAAAAAAAAGTTATTCCATGCATAGTTTTTGTAATCTTCACCCACCAGAAATAAGAAAAAATGTCCTCACATTATCCTCCTGTCTCCCACAGGCCCTAGGTGGGATATCCCCCAAAGAACCTTGATATCTTGACATTGCTGTTTTTCCTCCTCTTGTTTTTGTTTTTGTTTTTCTTTTTTTTTTTTCATGCTTTTCCCCTTAATCGGAAGGTCTTTCCCCTTTTATTTGGGGAGAAAACAAAATTTTATTTTCCAAACAATACTTGCATATTTCTACTAATATATTCCAGCTTTCTTCCTTCCCATTATTTCTTCCTTCTCTCCTTTGTTTTTTTCCTTCCTTTTTCCTTTCTCTGCTCTTTCTTTCAATTGTCATTCAATATTTCAACTCATAAGCATTGATCTACTGCTTCCCAGCTACTGATCAAAGAGGACACACTTATGACTTTGACCTGAAATGTACCAAACAAACTATGTGACCCAAATGTGTGCACTCCTGTCATATTCTGGGGGAAAAAAATGCTAAATAAAAACAAAGAATCTACACTAAAGTATAAAATAACGAACAAAGATATCTTGGAAAGTAAGTACTTCTGTGGAAAACATAGTGAAAAATAAGAGGCATATAAAATGTGGACTGAAATTTTAAACACAGGTAAACCTTATTGGGGAGATAAACTTACTACTTGCTTTATTACTTGAGGGACCAGGGGAAGAGCTGTTTAGATTGAAAGAAAAAAGAAAAGGCTCAAAGACTCCACAATAGTAAAGTAAAAGTGTTTGAGGATGTGCCTGGAGCCTGGTGTGGTGTCAGAATGAGAGAACAGAGAATGAACGTTGTCCAAATTTGAAGATCTTTGCAAGTCATTGTAAGATTTTTTGCATTAACCTTGAGAACACAGCATTTGTAAAGTTTTAAGGAAATGGCTGCCTGATAATAATTTAATTGGAAAGGACCATTTGAGATATTATGTTCAGAATAGGCTCTGGAGAGTTAAATGTAGGATTAGAGTGACTAGATAGAAAACTTCTGGTAAATTGCAAGTGAAACATTAAAGTAATTAAGATAAAAAATTGATATGATTGATATATAGAGAACATATCTTATCTTTTCCATATAAACAGCATTTATTTTTATTCATGCTTATTTTTTATTTCTGTTGAAATAATCTCACAAATTTCACAATTGCAATGGTACTTATTTACACATACTGCTTGCATAAATATTCTTTTAAATAGAGCTCATACATAGAAACAATCTTCTCAACCTGCCATTTTCTTCATAAATTATTAGCAATAAGCTCATTTCCAATTATAAAAAGAAAATAGTGGGTATAATTTAAAATAAGGAAGAAAGGCACAACTTTGTTTCAAAGATATTTTACCAAAATAGCCTTTACCTGAAAACACAGAAAATAAATGGAATGGATAGGCTGATTCTCAGATTTTAAATAGTATTTCATTTCTATTATGTCTTATAATACTATTTTTCATTTTAAAAAGCAAATCATACAATTCAATGCTGTATTTTAAGACTGTTTTTATAAAATCAATAAATAATATCTCTACAAAGTTAACCAATGAATCTGACAGCTTCACTATAGCATACCACTTATGATATTTTGGGTGTTATTGTTGCTAATCTATTAAAAATATTTCTTATAGAAAATGTGCCAATCATCTAAGAGTTTGTTTAAAATAACTATTGGATTAGCATACTAAGGATCACAGGAGACAGATATAAAATACCATGAACTATCTGAAAAGAATAAACAAAGGACCAGTATCGTACTTCAATTGTTTGTGGTGTGACTGATAAAATTTTATCACAAACAACAAAGTAGTTTGCATAAATTATCAAATCATATGTAAACATGAGAATTAGTAATTAAACAGGAAATCTTATCATGAATTTTCATAATTGGCAATTACTGAAGAAAGAAACACCATCAATAATTCAAGATTACTTTGATTTTAGGACAATTTTGAGTTATTATTCATAATGCTTTCAAACATAGCCAGGAGGAGTTAATTGTGCAATTGTTTTTTCTGCAAGCAGATGCTAGACTTGAATAATAAATTAAAAAAATACAATGAATGCATTATTATGAAATAATAGTGAATGGCCATAATAAGCACACGTTTATTGCAATTCATTTTTAACCAAAGAATATGAATTTTTGCCAGAGTTGCTTTATTACTTGCTATCAACATACATTTATACTTCCTCCATTAATTTTCTTTCAGAATTTATTTCTCTGTTTCAGTAGATTTTGTTTTCGTGAAGAACTGGATTTTACGGTTCACAACCCAAGCTTTGAAGCTGGTGTCACTGAAAAATCTTTCATGTTTCCCAATGAGAAAATATGTGAATGAAGGAGCTCAGGAAATTTCACCCCAGAGAATGACTCCTTGGTATAAAGAGTAGTTTGAGTTCAAGGGCTCCTTCCAATGCTTGTTGGATCAAGAGATCTAACAGGAGTTTTCCCTCTACCCGGATGAGCCAGGAATACCCATCAAAAAGAACAACGGAGTTCATATCTTCTCCCTGTTTTGTCACTATTTTGCAGGAAAGAAGTTCAAAACTGCAAGGAAACCAGGCCTAAGCCATTTTAAACATCATGCCTATCTATCAGGTCAACTTGCAAGTCCTAGTATTCATTTATTATCTCAACTATCCAATTATTGCTTCTAAACAGAATTATCTATATTTCTCATCTCACCTCTCCTCTAAAAGGAGGGTAGATTAATTCCGGGCCCAACTGGAATACTGAATAATTATTCTGTGATTCTACTTATGAGCAAGGTGGATAAACCTCTTTCTCTTATTAATCTGCCTTAATAGTGAATTGATCTTTCAATAAAATTTAGGGAGAAAAGAGAAGTTTCCTCTCACCCCCCACTAATATATTCTTTATATTTTTTCCCGATAAATTATCAGTTACTTAAGTGTATTTTAACTTTCATAAAAATCTATGACTGTGTTATGATTTAATGGGAAAAGTATTTTGTTAAAACCTTTTTCAAGGTTGAAAATGCTAACAAAAGAACATGCTACCTTATTTATCATAATCACACACACTTGGAACATTTTATATTGTAAACATTGGCAAATAATGCTGACTTCAATTTCTATGCATTGAAAAAGTACATCATTACCAAGTTCTTCCTTGGGAAAATATGCACGAAAAATCAATTTAATTTCTAAATTAATTAAAATTTAAATAGCATGGCTACATTCAAATTCATTTAAAATTGTTGATCATGATATCATAGATACAAAAGGTGCCAAAAAATGTATATGCTATTTATAAAAGGAAAAACCATATTTAAATTATAATACTTGATTATGATACTCAATACCTCAGTCTTGAGGCTTTTCCCATCTCAGACTCCTGAGTAGCTGGGACTGCAGGTGCTAGCCACAAAACCGGAGTAATTTTTTTTTTCTATTTTTCAGTAAAGAAGGGTCTCATTCTTGCTCAGGGTGGTCTCAAACTCATGATCTCAGGCAATCCACCAGCCTCAGGCTCCCAGAGTGCTAGGACTACAGGTGTGAGCCATCGCACCTGGCTCCCGGTGGGTGATTTCTCAGATACCTTCCATGTCCTGCATTCCAGTAGACTGGCTAGCCCAGCCAAAATGGTGGCCCAGACCAACTCAACTCATCTTGTGATCCCCCTACTGAGGAACACTGTCCTCCATTCCAGTGGACTGGCTGACCCACCAAAGCCAGTCCCCATTGAGTAACTGATGGTTCTGCCCTAACCCGCCATTTAGCACACCTAAGTGCCTAATCATTTGCCCACTGAATTATTTTAACAAGCCTGCTTTCCAAATTCTTGGGGAGGCAGATTTGAGACAATCTTCCCATCTCTCCCCTTCCACAGCGCACTGTGAAATTAAACTCTTGGTCTGCGGTAAACCCTGTTATCTCAGCATATTGCTTCCTTTGGGGCATCAGGCAAATGAACCTAGTTGGGCACCAACAGAAACATCAGACTTTAAAAAATTGTTAATTTCTTAAAGCTCATTGTCACCTAATTATATACATTTTTATCATTGGTTGAGGTATTTTAATATGTGAGTTTCCTCCTTTTTGTATTCTGCATAAAAATATTAATCTGCATTATCAAATTTACTTGATTTATTAGAAAGAATTTTTATGCTGCAAAATGACAGATAATTGGGAGTTTTTTGATTTAATGGAAAATGATACAGAACCTGGAAAAATTGTTCTAGACACAAGAAAGGAACTATAATCAACAATAAGTTAGGGTATACTTTAAAATTTAACTAAAAAAATGGAATTGGAATATTCCTGACTCAAAGATATGATAAATGCCGGAGGCAACAGACATCCCAATTACCGTGAGTTGATTAATTCACATTCTATGCCTGTATCAAAACATCGCTGGTGCTCTATGAAAATGAACAACTACTATGCACCCATAATAATTCAAAAGAGAATGGGGGAAAATAGAAAAGAAAAAGCAGATACTAGAAGAGGGGTGATGACATGTACAAAGAAGCAAAAATAAGGAAAGATGTATCATTCCAGATGAACTGAAAGGGCATCAGGCTGGGGCAAAGACAAGCAAAGGTAAAAGAGGTCAAGGAAGAGGCCAAGGAAGTAAATAGAAAGAAGTCTGATCAGAAGCAAAACATGGTTCGTGGTTTGCTCAACCCTAGGGGCTCTCCTTGCACACAAGGGTTTGAGTGTAGGTAATTTATCCGGACAGTGATTCCAGAGGACTCTCGTATCAGAGTAGGAGACAGGACAGGGTGACCAGCAAGCCAAGGGAAGTCTTCTCATCCACATGGACCACTGAAGTGTGACTTCCCTGTGACTTCCCACTGAGGAACTATCCCAGAGAGGTTAGTGGGTCACATTCATAACTGCCAAAGAACAAGGAAGCTTGGTGTTCCCTTGCCAACCCCTACCTGTTAGTGGGTGAAGGCTTCTTCCTGGGGTGTGACATTAACTCTTTCCCTTCTACTGTGCCCTACACCTGGGCCCAGATGTTCTCATCACCAGTGTGTGTGTTTCCAAGTATATGTAGTGATCAGCCAGGGTGAGAGGTGGGAAAATGGAAGGTTCTCCCATGTTAGTTAGGGTTTTGAACCTTTATAAAATCCAGCTGCACTTGGAGAATGCACAAATCTGCAGTGCCTGGGAAGGGTTGTGAATGTCATGTTGGGGCCTTCTCCTAAGATATCGTTTTACTATATAATGCAGAAATTTCAACCTGATATCTCATTGCTAGAATATTTTTCTTTGAATTAGTTAACTGGGTAGGTAGGCACAGCATATGTCAGCTATTTTAATGTAAATTATACAGATTTACAGGTCTCTAACACATTAACAAGGATGAAGACAGTGAGAAAAGAGACAAAAGACAAAGAGAGAGATTATAGATTAATAGGAAAAAGCCCTCAGACATTATTTTAATGCAATTCTTGGATACAAAATTAATGTTTTAGGGGAGTGTTTCCTCTATGAAGATAAAAATAATTTTAAATCTGCTTGTTTATAATGGAATAAAATTACCTACAACTAGGGAAAGGTTTCTGAAATTGAATTGACATATAATATATAAGTTTCTAGAAATTTTTTTCTTATTTATATTGCTTATATATGAAGATAGAACAGCTTATTTTAAAAAGAACATACAGTTATCCAATATAGTGGTGGTCAAGCAGAACTTGGCCTGCTTATAAAATGTTGATACAAAAAAGAAATGCTTTGATCCAGTAATCCTATTTTGGCAGAAGAAAAGAAACAGTATTAAAGCAAAAGGCCCAAGGACATTTAAAGTTGAAAATAGATTTAAGTTAAGAAGAAATATCTATCTCTATGACTAATGCTTCTCCTAATATTTGTAGCTATCATAGAGACATACTATACAAGTTACTAGGCATACTTTATTTCTTCTAAATTATGAAGGTAAAATACTCTTGCATTATATTTATTAAGCTACATTTCAATACCTAATATTTGACTTTAAAAGTACAGCTTACCAGGAGCAAGATTTCAAAAGGAGAATTTGTGAATGACACATTATATCCCAATAAATTCCATGAAGTGTCCAATATAGAGGATTCATCACCATATCAAACTTGCTCTCCACAGTTTGTGTACAAGACCGAGATTATTCTAGGAAACATTTCCAATTATGGGGGAGTTGGCTGGTTATGTGTCTGTTAATTTTTTTTTAATCATAATGTGCTCCTGATAAGGAAAAGTGAAACAAAACCAACATGAAGTAAACAGACGTCGCCTTTCCAGCTAGTAAGTCAATGGGACTTCAAACGCATCTGTATTCAAGCTCATACCCCGCTGCCTTTTACACAGAGATTTAGATATGACAAAGTAATAAGTTCCACAGATTTCTTCACATTTACATTTTGGGATGTAAACCGTAATGCCTTCACTTTATGTGATGCTGCTTGCACTACAAACCTAACTTGTAGTATGTCAAAAGACTCCTGGGGAATGTCCTTGAACTTCTCTAAACAGGGCCCAATGGCATCCAAAATGGTACTGTCCACATTAAAATGTAAATGAGCCCTCTGTAACTGCAAACCTAGATCATTTTACACAGGTGTTTAAATATAACAAGACTTTAAAATCGATCCTTCAGGGATATCGCATGTATCGTAGCTGCTGAGTTGCATCTAGGCAGAATGCGTTCCACATACTACGTGTTTTTATTGCTCTGGTGTGATCCTTACCAAACTCTCCAGAAAATGTCTGCTAAAATCCAATCAAAGGACATCTTACCAAGACCCAAATGAATATCTCCCACCAAAGGAAACATGCATAATTTTTAGTAATGCTGATTTACTTGACAGTTGACGAATATTTATTTGACAATTATGATATTATTCACAAAAAAAAATGTCTGCTGCCTTAGAACATTTTGAAAAAAAAATATTACCAAGTGGCATAACTTTTCTTGCTAAGGGGGTGGACTTTGTCTTTTTGTTATCTTAGTGTTATTTTATTTATCTTTGATTCATATGATATATGGTCAAATTGTATGAGCTTCATTGTCATGTGTCACTACCAAGGTGAATTAAATTATCTCCTGGCAACGTTGTTTCTAGTGCCTCTGTGTAATGCATCATTCATAAAGCACTTCCTAATCTCTCAAATAAGATCCTTCACAGGCACAATAAATGTAAATGCAGTCAGCCTCAAATAAGATCTCATTTCCAATGAATATGAGAAAAATAACTTTTCCAAACTGGGTTACTTTATGATCAATGAGAATGCATGACCTCTTATTTTTTTCCCCTCTATATAAAGCATAGAGAAAAGATTGGAGAACAGACAATGCCAAGATAAAATAAGTAAGATTAACTCCCTGTTATTTGATATATCACATTTAAAATGCTCATGCATTTGGGGTCTTGTTCCCTTATAAATGTCAAAAAAAAAAAAAAAAAAAAAGAGTGGAAACTACTTTTGTGTTTGTGTTTTTTTTTTTTTTTTTTTTTAACGTGAGTATTTTTTTGTTTGTTAA
>CAUYRH010152398.1:0-77741 GCA_963574655.1 Perodicticus potto
CCTAGGCATAGGAAATGGGGGTTCCACATTTAGTCCCAAGTGTAAAGTGAGGGAGACACCAAGGCACAGGTGTCTCTTCAGCAGTTGTCCAGCCTTTTTGGCTATTGGAGCCTCTGGTGGGCGTTGTAGGTCCACTTCCTTGCCTGTCATCCAGCCTGCTGGCTCTTCAGCTGGCAGCCACAGCACCAACACCTCCAAGGAGGAGATGGCAGGTCCGCCAGCTCCGCTGAGCTGGTTGGGGCACCAAATGTCCTGCATCAAAAGTAAATGATTATGTAGAATTATTTTATAGCATTCCCCATGTACTTTATTTTTATGTTGTCTGTGAGACGCATAATTCCTTCATTTTGTTCATCTTTTTTATTAATTAAGTTCATACTTGCTGAATGCCAGTTATGTGCCATGCACTGGCCACTGGGCATCAGTCTAATTTCTCAGTGTAAAGGATACTACAGCCATCTCAAAACTAAGTTGATAAGTAGAATAAATATATTAAACATCATTTAATCCCTTTTTGTATTTGTGAATAATAACTGGAAAAAATAATTCCATATATTCACATAATATTTATTTAATCACGAATCTGGAATAAACTGCATGCAGATTTGAAAACGGACTTTTTTCGTATTGAGTTTCTGATTCTTAGTATCATGAGAAGAAATTCTACTTGGCATCTGTTGATTAAGTAGCATCAGTTGCCTATCTTCAGGAGAAAAAGTCCAAATACTTCTGCCCACTATATCTTGGTATGAAAGCACCCAAGGAAAATATAATGCAGTCAAGCACTAGACTGGACAATGCCTTATTACACAGAGATAAGACAGAGCAAGGTCAGCAACAGTGGGGGGCACCCATCCTCCCTGGTCATAGGGTCGCTCGAGCAGGTGATGCAGGGCCACTAGCCTGTATGCACACTTACTGTCCTGAAGAATAAAGGATCCCAGGCCCTCCCACAGAGAAAATTATAGCAGTAAAGATTCCAGGTGCCATCTGATGTGCTTGCTGAAGAAGAATAAAAGAATTTACATTGAGTTTGGAAAAAATAAAAAGATATTCCCACACAAAGTGAAAAGTCCAGTACAAGCTGTGAGGACTCTTTATCTTTTGGTAAGGAAATGTCCAGGCGCCAGGCCCATTGTTATGCAGCCAACTAGGGGTCTTAAGGCCACATGCACAAGACTGCCTTGCTCAACAGCATCACCCCAGTTATTCAGTGTTACCTCAAGATTCTTCCTGAGCTCTCATTGACAAGGTTGCCTCATTTTATCCTCTATTCTTAAATTCTTATTTCTTAGGCACTGGTCATTTTTGTGATATTATTGATACTGTGTGTATTTCAATGAACTCTATGTGCTCACTCATCTTTTTTCTATTTAACTATTGTGATTGCTTGTACATGCTCCATATTTAGTCCACATCACTACTTCAATCTGTGTTTGTACAGGAGGTATCATCATGTCATTACATGTACAGAAATTCCTAGTTTTTATTTCCCCGTACAAAGGCATTGTTCCAGCTAAGTAGCTGACTTCATTGTGCCCAAAGATATTATGGGTAATCCTACTCCTGTATTTTTAATAAAATAATCACATCTATCCAAAATTATGTTCCTATCTACATTTATATGCCACCCATAAGTCATGAAGCTTTACCCTCTAACAGTCAAAAATTATTTCTTCCTCCATAGAATTCCCAGAACACTTGTTTGACTCTTGACATACCTATTTGGTAGAGTTATTGCTCTCTCTCTGTCTTTCATTTTTGCTGGACCTCCTTGAGGTCAGTCATTTTTCATTATTTTTTGAATCTTAATGTTTTGTTCAGGACTGGCTCAGAAAAGTGATATACACACACAAAATTATCATGGTGTATCACATGAGCTTGCATTAATTTAACATATTTTCTGTTCTATACTGCCCTTTGGAAATGGAGTGATAAATAGAGCAATTCGATATGGAGAAACTATAAAGTAATATATTTCTAAGGTATGCTCCAAGGAGTGCTAATCTAGCAAGATGATTACATAAAACATATTCATAGTTTCATTTTGAGAAATATAAAACCACATTAATCAGTACATTTATGCAACATCCCTCAATGTGGTTTAAATCCATTACCTCTTTATTATCTTCAAGTTCTTTGGAAAAGACTATGTGTTACTAAGTGATGGGTCCACATTTATCTTGCAACTTAGAAAGGTACAGGTGAAACCTACTAAATGTAGAATATAAATGTCAGTACACAATAACTAAAAAAAGCCATGAAAGCTATGTCAACCAATTCGATGAAAATATTTCAAATTATATATAAAACCAACACATTGTACCCCAAGATTGCATTTATGTACACAACCATGATTTAATAAGAAATGAAAGATAAAAAAAAGACTATGTGTTACAGAAATGATATCTCCACTAAGGCAACTTCCCCAGTCTCTGGTGTTATGAAGAGTGGTTGCAGATGTAGGAAGGGGAGCTGAGTGAGTGTGAGTATAACGACATGCTATGATATTGGCTAAACTTTGACTTTGTTCAGCCATGAGGAATTTGCGATTTAAATGAAGAATTTGCAAGGTCTCTCTGCACTCTTATACTACATGGTGTTATGCCCTAGAATACAGTTTTATCTAGTGTCCCTCATGTATATTGCATATACAGACCTGTGTATCTACATACTGCTGACCTAACTGGGTGTTACCATGTTGAGAGTATGTTCAAATATTCTGGCTATTTGGTGCTTAAGTAATTTAAGCAGTGTTATATACAAAGGATGCCAAAACATGTGTACACATTTTAAGAATAAAGAAACTGTATTACAATTGTAATAATATATATTAATAACAATAGATGAACACAAATCATGTTGAATACCTCTTGTAATTGCAGAGGTCAAACATGACTTGACTATTACAAATTTAATACAGGTTTTTCTTTTCTGAAAATGTGCATCCATTTTTTGGCACTCTGTGTGTACAGTACAACCTCCATAGTTGACCAGTTGTTTACACTGATCACCTCCTCAAGTGGACCTAAGTTTTGTAGACTGGACATGTACCACATGTATGTATCTAGTTCTTTATGTTGACTACCTCTGTATGTTGACCAGTTTGTTACTGTTACTTGAGTGGTCAACTTACACACACACACACACATTTGTAAAACCAATTTAATACTTTCTACAAAAGAATGAAAGACATTATACCCCCCTATTTCACCTATGTAGAAGTATGGAAGTTAAGTTCTTGGGCTGATTCCTGTCATTTGGGTGGTTGTAGGGTAGGGCTGAAGGAAAGAACATTAGAACTAAAATGAGAAATGCGTAATTTGAGAACGTGGTCCACTAAGACCTGGGTAATGTTGAGTAAGTCAATGCTGCTCTCTTTAAATGTAGAAATGAATAAATGTGTGCCCTATATATTTCTTAGGTTGTTATGAAGATCAAATGAGTATGGATGGATGATTATATTAAGGCTCAATTATTATGTTTTATTTCATTTCAACAATTATCTGAGGATCATTTGGCTTATCCTTTCTTCCAAAAGACTAATATGCTGCTCTTCCTATATACTTGCCAGAATCTCTTTGAAAGTGAACAATCCAATTTTCCATTTAGAAAATTACTCCAGATTTGAAAAAAATTAATAGAAACACTATTATTTTTCTCAATTTCTGATCTATATACACCCTGAAGTAATTAAAACATAGTTTCCATTAAGTAATTTTAAAATATTTTCTCATTCATTTGGATTGGAACCTCTGCATCTATGACACTGGTTGTTAAATTTTTACTATTCTTCAGAATCACATCTGTAGACTTACTGAAAGCCATTGCATGGCCCCTTCACTAATTTCTGATTCAATAACACTGGGGTAGGCCCAGAAATTTTATTTCAAACAAGCTGCCAACTGCTATTGATGGGCTAGTATGGGACTGCATTTGAGTGTCATTGAACTCTAATCCTCTCCCTAAAATTAAATTCCCTGAGTTTAATTTCTCATTCTTTCAATCTGTAGCTTCCTGTTCTCTGCCCCATATTAAAAAAAAAATTCTACAATAAATTATTTTTAAATATTTATGTTTTGCTGTATTATAATGTGAAATTTAAAACAATGCCATACCATGATGTAACAAAGGGGTAGAAACTCACAAATATGTCAGCTTTGGCTTCATATTCACAACACAAATAATTGAGCTACTGGCTTTTCTCTGTTGGCACACATCTAAAAGTAGATGTTACCTCAAATTTGCAAGTGATTTCTCCAGATTTCTTTTTATTTGTAAGATGTGATAACATAATTGAGGAGCAAGGCCCATTTTTCTCATGAGAAGTCATAGATAAGATAATTCAGGGTGAGTTAGTTGGGTGAATTACAGTAGAACCTTCATCGTTGACCTCCTCCCTACACTGACCACCTCATTAAGTTGGCCTGTTTTCCTAGACTGGACGTGCACCACGTGTATTTATCAGTACCATAGGCCTACTTCTTTATGTTGACACCTCTGCATGTTGACCAGTTTCTCACTGTCCTTTGGGTGGCCAACTTGCAGAGAGGTTCTACCATATATGTTAGGAATACCACCAAGTAGAATAGAGGTGTGTATAGAAGATAGATGATGAGGAAAAAGAGATTTGGCCTGATCAGCTACTCTAACTTGAAGTTGTGCTTGTAACATACTTTGAAGATGTGATTCCTGGTTTATTTCAAAATACAGAGAGGGTAATTACATAAAATAAGAAATTTGTAAATATAAGTAATTATGAGAACATGAGAAGTGATTTGAAATAGATACTTTATAATTTAAAAAGTACTCCTATCCTGAAGAATAGTTGGTTGCAAGACCAATAATGACCTAACATAGGAGAGTCAGTACTTACATTTTTTCTTAAAAATCAGAAAAAGCCAGGTGCAATGGCTCCTGACTGTAATCCTAACATTCTGGGAAGCTGAGGAGGGTGGGCTGCTTGAGCTCAGGAGTTCTAGACCAGCCAGAACAAGAATAAGACCTTGTTTCTACTAAAAATAGAAAAAAGAAGAAAAGAAAATCAGAAAGGCATATGTCAATTTGGCTTTCAAAGGGAATGCCAAACATAAGAAAGAGGTGTGATTAACAGTTAATTTAAGGTAGCTGAAGTGGATTAGCTCCAGTGAAGCGCACAGTTTTTTTTTTATTGCTGTCTTTGGTAATGACAAACATACAAGTCATTTAAAAGCCAATCTGGTTGGTTCAGTGCATACTGTTTTATTGTGTTTTCTCTTTGCCAATGTGCACATTTACCAGTAAATGGTTCACATCTGTTCTTTGTAATTTACTGATTATGTGATGGCCTCTGTGTCCTCCCTATTAAAAAAAAAAAAAGACAATGGGAAGTTTAATTTACACGAGATTTAAGGAATGGTCTAGATTTCTAAGATTCTTTGGTGATTCGCAGACTCTTTTCACAAGTCGGTATTAATTTTTTAAAAACTGTTAAACATCTAAAATATGTTCAAATTATTTTCTATGATAATTCAAATTTAGATTTTCTAGTTTGATGGATGACCCCTGATTTTTTCCAAACTATTGCCAGTGTTTGATCATATTCCTTTTTAGCCAACATAGATATTCATTGGAATCACCATAAGTCCAACTTCCAGGACTGTTCCTCTTTATACCTATACTTGTTATTGTAAAGTAATTGTTAATATTCCATTTTGTACTCAAAATTGTACACAGTTGGATGATCCATTATATGGTCACCCCAGTTATGACGGGTCCCTGATGAATAAGTAAGGAAATAGATTAGATGATAAGATTTTAAACCATGATGATAAGAAGTCTTATTCTAAGTGGCTGCTAACTTTTAAATTTGTAGGAATCAGAATCAAAGATTTAGTAGTTAACCTGTATTATAAAAATATAAAATCCTCTACATTTTAGATTATATTTATAGTTAATTAATATGTATAGTCTGGTACATTTTAATGTATTTGATACAGTCCAAAGCAGAACACTAGTTAATCTGTTCTGTTAACACTAATTGAGAAATGCTCTTATTTTTGTGTTCTCGTTTATGTGTATGTTTTTCCTTTCATACCTACTAATAGCATCCAGTCTTGCCTACCACAGGTATTCAATATGCACTGTATAGATTTCTATCTGGCTGATACACACACATACACACACACACAGAGGAACCCATGATATCACCTAATTTTATTTGAATAAGTTCCTTAGTGAGCTTGATAGACCTGAAATTACCCTTACAAGTGAGGAGAAAATTATTTACCTAGTGTAGCCGAAAGGCTGGCTATCCTACTGAGGAATACTCTGGCCAGCAAGGAGTCTCTGTGTCAACATCCTACACTTGCTTTCATTGATAAGGTTACACAGAGATCTGGTGCTGTGAGATGATACAAATAGAAGATGACAGTGACAATAAGAAACGGATGCCTGGACCTGGGGCATGTTTCCGATGTTCCCACTGTGTTTTTTTCCACTGAAAATTAAGACCAGGACTTACAGAAGCTGTATAAGTAATAAATATTTTATACAGAGATTTTGGTTATTACAACTACCAAAGGAATAAAAAACATCTTCCTGCTTTCTTTATAAATGATCTCGACACAGTCTTCTTAAGCAATCTGTAGGTGCCTGCCCACATATAAATAATACACTTATATGTGCTAGAAATACAGTGGATTCAAATGTGAAATAGTGTCATTTTTTTGGGAGTTATTCATAGCAATGAAAAGGGCACATTATACTTACTTACAGGGCTTTCAGCCAATACTCATTAAGTCTTACTGTGTAGACTACAGTATCATTCTTAGAACTACCAAGATTATAGAGATTATTAACTGTCCATTCCACAAATTATAAATAATGGCAAATACTTCTTAGAATTCAGAGTGTGTACTTTAGACATAGACATTTCTGAGCAGCTCTAAGCAAGATCTGTTCTGTAGATTGAACAATCAATCTTAAATGCAGACGTGTTTTAAGATCACCCAGAGTGTCACAGTTTCTTATACTTCTGGAATGATTTAAGATGATTTCTCAGGAAATTCAGTGCAGGACTCTTAATATGTGGTTGTTTTTGATTTAAAAATAAACCTAGTCGAGTGGCTGTGTACCTCTGTAGTGTATGTCTGTATGCATGCCTGCCTATGCTAGGACCATGCTATGTGAAATAATTTTTTAAAAGCTTAATATAAAGGAGTATCATTTAAATACTTAATTAAGAATGTACTTAGGTAAAATATACATATTTAATTCACCATGTTTATCAGTTTTAACTGTATAGTTCAGTGGTAATAAATGCATTTATGTTCTTTTTTAAACCCTTAGAATTGATTCCTTGTCATTGTTGATTGCTTGGAACCATTGACACAAAGGACATCTATTTAAATGCTGGAAAAGAAAAAGGAGACAGATAGTGAGAATAAGAAGAATTAAGTGTCATATTGTTTATAATATAATCCCTAAGGTATTTTTGTACTATGCCAAGTAACATTATTATTTAGCATATCCCATAATAAATCAGAACTAAAAGAGGGTTGTCCAGAAAGTATCCAGCATCTATGTACGTTTCTATTTTTCAGGTTAAAGGACTAGATACTTTCTGGAAAGCCCTCATGTATTCAGGGGGAAAAAAGGCTTACGTAAGTTTAATGTTTGCTGAGAAAACATGAATATGTAATGTATGTAACAGAACGACAAACACATTTATACTTAAATTATTCATTGTGAAACCTTGTATTTGGGAGAAATAAATAGACAACTGATGTTTAAAAATATATAATTGAAAACATGATTAGGCTGATATGGCTCCAGGGCTTCAGGTTTCTATGTAGGAAACTAGATCCAAACGTGACCAGTAAAATGTAACTTATGCTTCACTAATCAGAAGTTGACAACTAACCCTCAGTAGAGACTTTCCTCTTCATTGTACCCAAATAAGGCAAATACCTACCTACAGCCAATCAGATGATTTCCTTACTTTGCTTCCATGTTCAGCCTGTAAAAGACTCCTGCTCACTCTGCTGTAATGGAGCTCTTGATCCTGTTCCAGTTTTGAGTGCTGCTTTATTATGAATCTTTTAATGCCCAGATGAACTGTAAAATTTATTTTGTTTAAATATTTTCTTTCAGCAGTGAATAACTATTGAATAGCTAAACTGTTCAAACATTTTTAGAAGGTAAGAATATTAAAGTTCTAACTGAGAAATATGGGAGACAGAAAAATAGGAATGGGGGAAAATCACTGCAGAAGTCCAAGAGATCTGGGGCAGAGGAGAACAGAAACAATATCACCTCCCCAGATGCTCATTATCCCAGTCCATGGAGGGCAAATAGAAATAGGAAACATTAAAAATACCCACTTCTAAGTCTTCTATGAAATTTTCTGTAGAGTAAGACAAATAACACACACACACACACACACACAATCATACACAAAAAAACAGGAAAACAATTTGTTGAGAAAATAGGTAACATTTTGAAATATTTTTAAAATGGTAAATTCTGCATTTTTAAATTATTATTATTTTTTTTGCAGTTTTTGGCCAGGGCTGGGTTTGAACCCACCACCTCCCTCATATGGGGCTGGAGCCCTACTCCTTTGAACCACAAGCACCACCCTAAATATTTTTTAAAATAGTGATTCTACCAGGCAAAACATGAAGTAATAGAGTACTTCCACTTTCAGCCACTAGGGGACCATTGATATCTGAGCTACATATATAGAAAGATTGCCATATGGAACTTGTTAAATCAATAATAAGAATCATTTTGTCTGAATATCATGAACATCCTGAGTTAACAGTGCATGAGAAGTATGAAAAATGGCTTATTATCTTATGTTTTGAAGTACTTGCTTTCAGCATGCTGCAGTTAGCTTACAAGACTGTTATAATTTATTGAAGTTTGCTAAAAGAATCTCCCTTGGGTACCTATGTGATCACAGATGATTATACACATGTTACATTTTACCTCATAATCTAGAGAGGAAAAAGAAACACTTTATTACTTTGGGTACATAGCAATGTTACTAGTTTATTAAGACTTCAAGTTTATTATGATCTGGAAGTGGCTATTTGTAGTATTTATAATTTTGTACAAATAGATATAAAATTAAATAAGTAGTGGTAACTGGTGAAAGATTTCTATCATCTAAAGAGGAATAGGAATACACTAAATCAGTAGTGGAATTGCTTATGTTTTACTTTATTCATCTTATTACAAAAGCTATCCCTCCATTATTAAAATCAAATAAATCAAACAAAATAATGTATCCATTTCCAGTAAAGATGGAATAAGCATACTCCACCTTAGTATTATCCATAATGTCAACAAAAATATGAACAAAATTCTTGGAGTACCAATTTGAGTATTCTGAAAAGTAAATGTCAGTGGATAGATTAGGTAAAAAAACAGAGCTTAAAGTACAAATGAGCTGCTGATGAATGAATTCCATGGTATTCTTCCACTACCAGCTCCATATTATGGCTTTAACTGAAAGGTAACATAAATCTCAGAGCTGTGCATCAGGCACACACACTCCACATATAGCCTTCTCTTTCTAATCTAAGGAGTGGAATGGTTGGGTTCACCATGACCCTATCAGCTATGGTTATTATTTTTTTAAGGATTGATTTTTTTTTTGAGAAAGAGAGAGAGAGACACTCACTCTCTTACCCAAGCTAGACTGCCATGGTGCCTAGCTCACAGCAACCTCAAACTCCTAAGTTCAAGAGATCCTCTGGCTTCAGCCTCCTGAGTAGCTGGGACTACATACCCGCCACAACATCAGCTAACTTTTCTATTTTTAGTAGAGATGGAGTCTCACTCTTGCTCAGGGCTAGTCCTGAATTCTTCGACTCATAGGCTCCTCTTGCCTTGGCCTCCAGGAGTGCTAGAATTACAAGAATGAGTCTTGTGCATGGTCCTTAAGGATTAATTTGAAATAGAAGATCCACTCCATGCTCACTCACAAGCCTATTTGCAGAAAGCTCCATGTCCTTACCAAAGAAACATTTATGGCACAGAAGATGTATTCCCGAGGGTGAATTACTCATGGGGAAGGGCGAAGAGACTGTCCAACATTGAAAGAATCTTTTTTATAATCTAACTTTTAAAATAGCATACATTAATTCTGATGCAATCCATTGAGCAAGGAGATTGGCCCTAGTATGGGGTGCAAGACGGGCTATTTTATATCCCACTTAATGCAACTCACATTGACAGAAGTTTGACAAATTCTCAAGAGAAAAGATAATGACATGCATCAAAACTGAGAACAACTAGATGTTGACATTGTTAGACCATAATTTTAAAGCAATAATTCTGCTACAGGAAAAAGTGGCAAAAGCTATTGAAATAAATGGAAAGGTACATGGTCTTGCTAGACAAATACGCGAAAGTTTAAAAAGAACCGATTGGTCATCTACTAATTTCATATTAGTATTGAATACATTTGATACTTGCTTTTACATTATTAGTGATATTTTACTAAAGAGAATGTTCAACTCCTTTCAGGTAAATACAAAGGAGACAAAGTCTCCATCTTTTTATAGCTGAATGGTATTTCATGGTTGTATACATATACCAGCTACACATCCACAGGAGAGAAAAACACAATTAAACTCAAGTGGAGATGTAGGGGGCAGAAAAAGTGGGGAGAGGGGTGTGGGGGATGGGAAACTCTCACCTAAAGGTCATGATGTAGAGTATACAGCACACTTCCTAGGTGAAAGGCCCAACCATCACTTGGACTTCACCTAACAAATGCAAACAATGTAAGCTAATCATTTGTGCCCTCATACTAATAAAATAAAATAAAATAAAATAAAATAAAATAAAATAAAATAAAATAATAAAAAGGAACCAATTAGAATATTTAGAATTGAACAACAGATGTATTAAAATTAAAAATTCACTGGAAGAGCTCAATACCAGAATGAGAGCAGAGAGGAAAGTGTGATATTTTGAAATTTCTATACACCACAAATATGGGTAAGCCTAGCTAATTAAGAAATGTGTTACCTCACAACGGTTATCACTTTTGCAAAGTAGAGCTTCGAATGGTGGTTACCAAAGACTGGGGAGGATGGAGGGAAAGGGGAGCTCTTGGTCAAAGGATGTATAATTACCGTTAGATAAAGAGGAAGAAATTCAAGAGAGCTATTGTATAGCATGATGACTATGGTTAATGATGATATATTGTGTTCCTGGAAAATGTAAAGATAGTGGATGGCAAGTGTTCTCACTATAAAAATATGCTAATTTTTAACAAAGCTAAACATACACTCACCACATCATCTAGGAACTCTGTTCTTAAGCATTTATCACAGAGAAATGAAAATTCATATCCACTCAAAAACCTGTACATGACTGCCTGTAGTGGCTTTATTTATAATAGAATGAAAACAAACCAAATTGTCTCTCAATGGGTAAATGATTGAAACTGTATTTAACTGTGAGAACACATTCTTTCCTACCATTCTACTGCTCAGCAGTGAAAAAGAGTGAGCTGTTGGTACATTTACACATGGAAGACCTTGGGTAGAATTATGTTGAGTGGAAAGAAAGCCTATTAGAATGGCTACATAGCATTCCATTCTAATTACATAACATTTCTGGAAATGACAAAGTTAGAGAGATAAAAATCGGTTTCACAATTTAGGAGGTGGAGGCGGGGGGCCCTGGAAGTAGCCATGAGGGATCCTTGTGAAGGAACTCTTTTGTAGTTTGGCAATGGCGGTAATCACATGATCTGCATGCATACACATACATGAATGCAAACATAAAACAGGTGAATAATGAGAAAAACAGAAGTGTTATAACTATCCCAATTTCCTAGTTGTTATATTGCTTTATGCTTATTCAAGATATTGCCACTGGCGATATCTGTGTTGAAACACATTTGAAATAAACCCAAACAGCATTTTCTCCATTCAGACTCAGGTAGGCCTTTTGCAGAATCTCCACGTAAATTTTCCGTAATATCAGGAATAATCACCTTCTTGATTACTAAATACACAGTATTGCTTATAAATCTGCCTTTCCCACTAAACTGTAAGCCTCTTGCAAAAAGGTTCTATTTTTTTTTATTACAAAAACATTAGGTGTTCTGTGCCACACCTTTTGGGGGCAAAACACGATTGTAAGAGGGACTTTACCCAACAAATGCAACCAGTGAAAAAAATATATATATATTTCTTCAAATAATTAATAAATAAAAGAGTTAAATTTGTCTTTTATAAATCAGATATTCTGAGGAATGTTCTGGACCTAGAGACTTAGATTCAGTGAAAATACATTATTTTTTAAAAGAAGTATTCATTTTATTAGTCACTGTCTCCAGCAATATCATATTTATCTCTTTTATTAAGTAAGATAGGCTATTTCACTGTCATAAAAGGGAAGGTGCCCCATGGACAAATGGTCAATGGTATGTTTTAAGTAGTTAAAGAGGATATAACTATCTATAATAATTTCTATTAAAGTGAGCAGAGAGCATCAGATGCATGGCCAGGGCTGTGCTGCTCTTGGTATATTTTTAGTGTAATTTTTCATCTTGGAGAGGAGGTTTGCTTTCACAGCCAGAGTAGAGAAAGTCAATGGTAAATGTAAACCATGAATTATGAGGAACCCTATCACTTCAAAGGGTTTGTATATGTGATCTTGGGTTTTCATTTTAAGAACAATAAATGGAAACATATATTTAATATAGCACTTTTGTAATAATATATTACAAGCTTCTGTTCCCGTTAGTCTGGAAGTAAAGCTTGAAAATCAAAAAGTAAAAAGCAATAAATAAGATTAAAAACTTATTCATCATCCATAATTTAGATGATGTCAAATGGATAAGGTATGCACACTTCCTTTTTTTATATGTATGTTATGTCATTTTATTTACAGAGACATTATTTTTCATTTATTGGGCTATTTTCTATGATTATTAGTATCTTTTATCTAAGATTCTTATGAAAAGTTTAAAATTAAATTTTGGGATAATAAACAACATAAGATTGTACATAATGAAAAATAGTTTTAGAAAAGGTTTATTAAGTTTCTAACCTTCTTACAACATGAATGTTATAGATTATGAATTTATGTTTAGACTACAAAGAAGCATCTTTGGATAACTCTGCTTTTATTTGGGAAATGTTTGATTATCTATTTATACATTTTTTTGTTACTTACAAATCAGTAAACTACTCTTTATTAGCAAAGAAATAGAATAAACATGAAAACATTTTCACTTTAAAAAAGTAGAATATAGGCTCAGTGCTTGTGGCGCAAACAGCTAAGGTGCCAGCCATATACACCTCAGCTGGCAGGTTCAAATCCAGCCTGGGGCCTGCTAAACAACAATGATTAAACAACAATGATGGCTGCAAGCAAAAATAGCTGGGCATTATGACAGGTGCCTGTAGTCCCAGCTACTTGGGAGGCGGAGGCAGGAGAATCACCTGAGCCCAGGAGTTGGAGGTTACTGTGAGCTGTGATGTCACAGCACTGTACCCAAGGTGACAGTTTGAGGCTTGGTCTCAAAAAAGAAAAAAAGGATAGAATATAGATGAGTAAGGGATAACCAAAATTTGCCACATAAGAAAGAAAGAAAATCCCAATAATCATCTAAAATTTATTTTTTGATGGCCTGTTAATTACAGAATAATTCTACAACTACATAAGATTTAAAATTACCTACATATTAGAAATCCATTTTAATTTACCTGGTAATCCAACTCAATTTTATTTATTTATTTTCCAACTCAATTTTAAATGAATAGAGAAAAATTGTATTAACTCACTTAAGAAAACATATCTACGTTAAACTCGTATACTATCTTTTGAAGAGTATCTATAGTAGTCTCAACTCGACGTGTTCTTACAAAACAAGTGTGTCTTAATATTACAGAGACCCTCTTTAAAAATGAACCACTGATAAACACAATGTATTTATAACCTGTCACTTGTCTGCCTGCCGCTTTGTACACTATACAATAATGAATTTGCACCAGGCTTCCCAATTTAGCTCTATCCTTTGGACTCCATTCCAATGGGAGTTTTTGCAAAACCTGAAGTAATAGTTAAATGGAAAACTTCCCTCTATTTTTGAAACCACTAGAATTTGAATCCAGTGTGCTTCTTACATGTATAACATCTATCTACAATGGCATTATAATGTGTCTTTCAATGGATATTGCAGAAATGAAGCTATTCCCATATGCATTTATTCACAGGGTTTTTCTTGAAAATGAGTTATTTCATGTCTTCAAAGGGAACCGGAATAAATAATGGTCTCTTCCTCTTTACATTCATAAGGTTTTTCTCTCCTGAATCCTTCCATGTTTTCCTAGACAAATGGAAGAACTTAAGGCTTTATCACATTTCTAAAAATTTAGGGTTTTATCTGCATCGTGGATCCTTTCATATCTTTGAAAGCAACTGGCAAAATTCAGTCTTTTGCCATATTTTCTACACTTATGAGTTGATTTTTTCTTCTCCTTTTTTTCAATATGAGTTCTTCTAAGTTTTTCAATGGAACTAGAAAAACTGCATGTTTTCCTACATTTTTTACATTAGTCGTGTTTCTCTCCAGTATGAGCTATTTCCTGTGTTCTAATGAATCTGGAACTCATCAAGGGTATGTGCTACATTACTTACGTTCTTAAGAT
This sequence comes from Perodicticus potto, assembly GCA_963574655.1. NCBI lineage: Eukaryota > Metazoa > Chordata > Mammalia > Primates > Lorisidae > Perodicticus > Perodicticus potto. The sequence continues at coordinate 14,667 of CAUYRH010152398.1, forward strand.
TTTTCATCATGCACACACTTTTGCATATTTTCAAAGGGAACCAGAACGGAAACGAGCTTTAGCACATCTCTTATGTTATAGGGTTTCTATCCAGCATGAGTCCTTTCATGGCTTTTAACAACGCTGGAATAAGTGGATGATTTATTACTTCCCTTACAAATGTAGCGTTTTTCCTCCAGTATGAGTCTTTTTAAGTTCTTGAAGTTTACTGGAATATCTAATGCTGTATCACATATAATCACAAATCTATAGTTTTTTTTTTTTTTTCCTCCAGGAGACATGTATCTTGGAGTCATCAATTCATTTCATTACTAACAAGTTAGACATGGCATAAAACCTCTACATTCCTCTACATTGCTAGCAATGTAAATCCATGAGTTATTAATAAACAGAAAATCTTTAATAAACAAACCATTAATGATGTCCTTGTCATTCTTTGCAGTACTAATAATATGGTAGGGAGACTGTGTGAAAGTAAAGAAGGTAGTCAGTATGAAGAACCCTTTAGCCAGAATGAAAATAATAATCAGAATAAAAAAATAAAATTCTACTGGAGCAAATCCAACATATGTAACACATGTGGAAATGTCTTCATATGTCATTTACCTCTTCATTGTCACATCGTGCATAAGTCTGGACACGAATCATATGAGCATGTGGAATGTCGAGAGAAGCTGTATAAATGTAAATGCTATGGTAAAGCCTTCAGTTACAATTCTCACCAAATACATAAAAGAGAAAAAACTCTGTGAACCTACGTAATGTGGAAAACCATCCAGTTTTTCCTATTTACTTCAAAGTCATGAAAGGATTCACACTGGAGAAAAATCCTGTGAGTGTAAGAAATATGGTAAAGCCTTTGTATGTTCCAGTTTCCTTCACAAACATGAAAGAACTCATGCTGGAGAAAACCCTAGTATGAGTAAATGTATGCTATGTGCAAAAGCATTTAGTTTAATTTTTGAGAAGAAAAAATAGCGTACCCCAGTGAACTTTCATAGAGTAAACATATCTCTGGAACTAGCACCAAATAAAGAAAAAAAAATAATAATTCCAAAGCGGGACCTATCTAGCCTCAATTCATCCTATTCCCACACCAAGGGTAACCACTTTAGGACTTCTAATACTCTATAGAAGAGTATTACTCTTCTATACTGACTGTCTATTTGTTAACTTTATATTAATGAAATCATGTAATATATTATCTTTTATGAATGGTTTAATCAACACAACGTGTTTTGGGGGATTCATTCATGTTATTTATTTCAATTGCAGTTTGTTCAGGAAATGTATTTCATTTATTGGCTATATAGTATTCTCCTCAATGAGTACGCTATCATTTACTCATCAGTTTATTCTTAACAAACGATTATTCTATGAACATTCTTATGAATGTCTTTTCATGGATTTAACTATTCATTCGTGTGTGGTGTACACTAGAAATGGAATTTCTGGCTCATGAGGAGTGTAATATGTTAAGTATATAAATATTGCCAAAATATTACCCAGCATGATTTCACCAATCTATATGCTACCTTCACCGTAAAGGACACGTAGTAATCAAATATCCTTGCTTCTTTGATTGAACCTTGGGGTGAGCATGTAGAGGTGTCCTACCATGGTTTTAATTTGCATTGTTATGATGATTAATCAAGCTGGCACCATTATATATATTTATTACTCACGTGCATATCCTTTTTGTGCAGACTCAAATTCCCTATTTTTCCATTGCATTAGTTGCTTTGTTGTTGTTGTTACATGTATTTTATAGCTATTTATATTATCTTTGCTAACTTTATAGCTTCTCTTTTGCAGCCTTAATGATCTTTAATTGTAGGGAAGTATAATTAATCATTTTTCCTCTTTGTTAGTTAGCACTTTTCGTGTTCTAAAATTTTTCACCCATTCTGAGGTCACAAAGTTAACCTCTGTTTTTTTTTTTATAAACTATATCAATACAATTTATTGAAAAGAATATTCTGTTCAACTGTACTACATTGTGGCATCTGTCATTTATCTAGTGACTGTCTACATGTGGGTCTGCTTCTATATGTTCTATTTTGTTTCATTAGCTTATTAATCTTTTTCCAATCCTGCATGGACTTAAATGCCATAATTTACACATTGATGAATATATTTATTTTCAACTATTTTCTTTCACATTTGGAAAGTGGACCATGATTCTATTGTGCTGCAAGTTGAAAAAAATATTAGTAAACTCTTTGAATAGTTTTTCACAAATTGGAGTATGTTTTTAATAATTGGACAGGTGTGTTAGACAAGAAGTGTTGTTTGCGTTGACACACTCTGAGAGGTCAGTAGCTTAATACAATAGAAGTTTATGTTTCACTCAGGTAACCAGTCATTAAGAGTATTCTTTCAGTGGAATTCTTTGTCTGCTATGTAGTCCCAGGCAGAAGAACTGTGTTTCAGCATCAACACTTCACTACAAAAGGTCATGAGTAAGTTTTTAAACAGCTAGTCATTTCTGTCGTACGATCTGAGAGTAACAATTCTGTCATGGACTATAACACAAATTTAAATAGTTGGCTTCATACACCTGCTTTATGAAATATCATTTAAAATCAAGTTAAAAATGAATTTCCCCATTGTTCCCAAAGAACAATGAGCAATGTTTAAGTCACAAATCATCTTTTAAAAAAATATTTAATTAATTTAAGAAAGTTTTCAAATACATATTCAATAGACTAGATTCCTCTTATTGCATTCACCCAAATGTGGCTCAAATTATTAATATTTTAAAGATCTTATCTTAAAGAACATTGGTCTTGATTCTACTTTTAAAAAATAGGACATGGTTTTCTACATATCTTTATAGATTATTATCAGTGTTGTCTTTCAATAAATAAAGAAAGGATATTGGTATTAGCTCCGAACTTCTCATGTCTAATTCACCAGAAATGCAATAAAATCATTCTTCTGCTTTTAGTCCTCTTTATAAAATGGGAATTGTCACCCCATCTCATAAAATGTTTCTGCTGGTAAAATGGGAAAAAGCATATTAATTGTGAAACACAAAACAAAACATGTAATAGAGAATAGCATAACATTAAATAGTGTTTTTCACCCTTGCAGAGTACTTTAAGAAACTTCATGTAACTGTTACAACAGTACTCCAAAGTGGCAAGCTTAAATCTAAAAAGGATGTAGGACTTGCCCAATGTAGCACAATTTACTGAATATAGAGACTTTACTAGAGCCCTAATCCTCTGATTCCTAGCACACCGACCTTTCATAGAACAACACAAATTACTAATTACCTTTTATAGCCCTGTTGGAAGTCTAAGTAAGGTTATAAACATTGTAAAAGTATCACAGAAAAATATGTTGAAATGTGGCTCAGAGACTAAGGAGATCACCGTATTGGCAGATGAGAAAATTTGCATCTATGATGGTTAAGTGAAGACCAACATTTCAAGACTTTGATCCAAATTTAGTAGTATTTCCACTAAATTATACCTACTCTTTTCCAAAAGTTTTCATACTTTTATGTATTTATAACACTATTTTATCCTTAATAACAGAATTTCAATATTATTTATAATGAATATGATTTCTGATTCTTCTAATAACTATTATCCTCTGTAGCTTCATTGTACACAGTGACTTTTAATCTCAGATCCCTTGACTTTAATAATTCCTTCAATGGTATAGGCCAAATCTTGAATGCATGTTCAAACATATACCCTTGTAGAGAAAGCTTCTGAAATTTTTATCTAATCTTAATAGATTAATAGACCAAAAGGTACTAAAATTCTCAATATGACAGTCAGATAAGAAAGAAAAGTATATAGGATGCTGGGAATGGGTCATAATCTGTTGGGAGGCCATTAAAAAAGGCATTTATCCATTGAGGAGGGACAAGCAAATATAGAGGAGTGAAGGGGGGAAAGAACACGTGAAATATTTTTCATCATTTTGGGGGTTTATAAAGTATTACGTTCCTGAATCAACTCTATTCAAAATTTCTTGGGAAAATGAGCAAACCACGCTAGCTTATTTTTTCTGAAATTTATACAAAATCTGTTTTTAGTGAATTCTGTCATCATGTAGGTAGAAAGAATGTGAGTCAGGTGTTATCAAGTGTCTAAAAATTTTCACCATTATTATGCATCTTTGTATTAGTTCTTTCCATGTATCACATGTTGCACTGAATTCTCTTCATTTTATATATTTGTCAAAAGTGAGCAACCTGAACGGTTAAATAACTTGCCCAACATTATCCAATTCACTATTGGAAATTGGAAATAGGTTCAAACTGAGCTAATGAGATATTGTTAGTTCCATTGACCATACTCTTAACTCCTGTACTAAACTACTTCTCTCAAGGATTCATGTGGGTTATTGGCCAGATATGTTCTATGGAGATTCATAGAAAATTAGAACCTTATCATGAACATTCAGGCCACACTTGCTGCACAAAAGTAATGGTGCATTAGTTGCATGATGATGACATTTTTCTGATTCAAAATAAATTCCACAAGTGTATTTATTTTTAAAAAATGCACAGATAAAAATATAGGATGTTTTATATCTACCTTTTATATATTTTCCATTAAATTTTAAATGGATGTGTCTTGGTATAATTTGATAGATTTTTAGAGCATCTAGTTCAATATAATACTAAATTAATTAATATTTGCTAAGTTACTTTATATTATAAGACATTGTTTTTTTATAAAAATGATCTAAACTCATAAACTGGTTAGGAAAAAAATTGTTGGGAATGTGGGAAGGTAGAAACAAAGAGACAAAGGGGTTCAAAGGTTACAGTTGTGATATGGCAAAGTTTTTATTACTGAAAATGTTTTAATTTTGTTTCTTACACTGTGTTATTTAATTATTCATGTACAATTTGCAATAATGTGCTGATCAAAACTAAAAGTCAAAGCATTTCCCTTGTTGGAGGAATTCAGTCACAAATTCTGACATTTATCAAAAACTGTATTTCTAGGAATCTCTTCTATAAATCTTTTTTATGTTTGAGCAAAGATAAACCCATACAGACTTTGCAGGTTTTGTTACTTAAAAAAGACCTAAAAGTTACCTGTCTTATCATTTGTATCTTTTTAGAATAAATTCATTTATATTCATTTAGAGAATTTTATATGGCTAGTAAAATAATCATAGAGCCATTTCAAAAAAGATACCTATGATAAGATTATATTTATGGAAGAAAATACCTTTTGTTAATATGTTAATGTAAATAAAAAGAAAACAATGAAGTCTGGAAAAATGCACACCACATTGGTTGTAGAAAGTAGAGGCTTGGAATCAATATTTAATATATCTTATTTGAGCAATGAGAACAAAAAGGTATAGAAGGAGAAATTTAATGTTGAAAATATTTAAGAGAAGCCAGTTTTGGTATTTTGATGTGTGAATATAAGAAATATGTTAGCAGTGTCTAGAGTATTAGTTACATAAATAAAAATGCAATTCCTTTCAAAAAGTATGCTAATTCTAATCAGAAGTTACCAATAGGATATTGCATTGCCTGAAGGTGATTGTCAGAACTAAGAGCTATATGAATATAATGATTTTTATTGACTACTAATATTTTAAAGTTAACAGACTGCAGGCTCTTGCACATTTTAATGGAATTACCAGTACAATTGTGATAAAGATTTTTCAATGTAATTTAAAAACTATTTGATGACTCCTATGGATTTTAAAAAATAAGCAAGTAATATGAAATAAACATTTCGAAAGTTGAGAATCAAGAGCAATAATATCATACTCTGAGAAGGCTTGGAGTTTTTATTTTTGTTCACCAGTTTTTAGTCACACTACACTTTACCATATTTATTTTCCATCAACATTTCTATGCTTGTAGGCCAAATTACACCTTATTGTAAACATTTATATATGTTTGGTATTGAGACACTAGAATTTTTGCTGTTTTTTATAGGAAATTTCAAGCATTGTGTTGTGTAACTAACTACAGAGCTGTGTTGTTTCTTTCCATTTTGTTTTTTATTGAATATGCTATTCATTACAGTGAACACATTTATATATTTTTGTGTGTGTTAATAGTGAGTAATCTATACAGGCGGAGTCATTTTTCTAATATTTATGTTTTGGTTGAAACACAAGAACATTTAAGAGATAAGTAATGAAAATCTAAATTAATAGCTTTGAAATTATACTTTATTCACATCTTAGTTTGTATAATCTTATATAATTACAGGGAAATAATGAGAAACAAAGATATCTGTGTACATAGATTGATCTTGACTTAACCATGGATCTTTCTTTGCATCATTCATTATAAACTCAGAGGTGGATATGAATAGCTTACTACGTAGTTACTTGATTTGCTATGTAGACTTAGATTGGGAAGCTGTAATCTGATTCGTCAAATACAACCATCAAGAAGAAAATGCCAGGATTTTGTAACATTCCATCCAAGTGTATGGTCTACTAAGCAGTACCAAAATTCAAAGTTCCTTGTATGTCAGAGTGTAGGATCCACTGAAAAAGTCACTAAAATTGAATTTACAAAATAAAACAAGTATTGATGGAGAAAGCAGAAATCTGAATTTTTTTATTTTAAATGAAAACTTTTGTGTTGAAATTTTACTAATGTTTGTGTGGCTTATTTAAATCATTAAAAAGTAATAATTTGTTAATTTAAACCATTGCATTGTCTTTGGGTTTACAGATAATTTTTAATTCTTAAAAATTAAAAATATAATTGACTAAATCTATTCGTTATATTTGCATCTGAGAAATAGTCAGCTATAAATATAAGGATTATCATAAATTTATCTTTGTAGCACTGTATACTGGTAGAATATTACCCAAATTTCAATTTTATAACAAAGTTTCTGCTTGAAGGGTTTTTTGAAGGCTGAATTGGATGCTTTTATCTCATTCAAATAGAGTATTTAAAGAAATACTCATCATTTGTGAAAGAATTTACCTAAATCTAGCACAAATTAACTACCATTGTTGCAAAAGTGAATTGATAATAAAATATACTTAAGAATCTCAAACTAAGTTCCTGCAGCTTTTTGACATTTACTTACTTTCTGGTAAACAAACAGAGATACATTAACAAACAGGAAACTACAAACTAATACTGTCACAAAACATGCTCCCAAAATATTAAGGACGCGTTTTGATTTCCTTATTCAACTCCATGTATACATGTATTTTACTTTAGATAGGAGATGTTTTTGACCTATGGTGTATCTTCAGTAATACCATGTTTATTTACCCTAATTATTATCATGATTGGCCTAATTATAAAAATTTAATTATTTCTTTTTTTTTTTGGCAGAAAGTTGATATATGTGGACTTTTATTTATTTATTTTTTTTTATCTTTTCTTTTTTATTAAATCATATCTGTGTACAATAATTCAGTCATGGGGTACAGTGTACGGGCTTCAGATACAATCAAAGATATTTTCATCGACCTGATTGTGATAACATTCAAGAGACTTTCTCATTACACCATTTTTCTTTTATTTCCCAAATACAATTTGTGTTTTATTGCCAAACCTCCTGCCTCAGACTACTCCTTGGACCCAATACAAAGCCATAAAAGCAGAGTAAACAAAAAATTGTCCCCAGGCAGCCTGTCCCAGCTCTCAGGGGTGGGTACCCATCCTGGTGCAGAAACATCCTGGGGGTAACCAGGTGATACCCCTGCCTGGCCTCCTTGGATCGCTGGCCTCGTCTCCTGCTCACTCAGCATGTGCTTGTCCATTCAATTCCCCCTTCATCTGGAAGGCTCCCTGAGACCACTGGTAGTGAGTAGAATTATGTTACTGTGGACAGGTGACTACATCTCTGAGTATCAGGACCAGCTACATAATTTGGGGGTCCCGGTGCAAAATGAAAACGGAGGGTCACTTGTTCAAAAATTATTAAGAATTTCAAGATGGTAAAAGCAGAGCATAAAATTAAGTGGAGATCACTTCTGAGCGGGAGCCCTGAGCAACCGGACACATTGCACACCCATGAAGCCAGCCCTGCTGAGTGCAGGTTTCCTCTAACAGATTATCTAACTCCAAGGGGTAAGAGGTTTTAGAGAAGGGTCTAAGTAACGAGCAACTCAAGCACTGCGAGTTTCCTTCCCCATTCCCCAATATTTGTCAGAATCATCCAGACCCCAGTCACCTCCTTTGGGTATGAAACACACACCCTTTCTCTGTGACACTCTATGCCATCAAGAGAAGGGGACTTGTCTCCACCCTACTCACCTACCAGCAGGTTGGCCTGGGATTTGACTGGCCTCATAGCTCCTCTTCTCCCCAGGGAACTATACTGTGTGGCCTAAGAGGGGGCTCACAGCAGTGGGGTGCTCCAGGGAATTTTACATTCAAGGGCTAGAAGGGCTCTTCAGAAATCACCTGTCTTCTCCCCTATACTGCCCTATCCCCTGGGTTTGAAAAAGGCAAGGCTGCAATACTGTTCCCATTTAACAGACAGTATTACTGATATTCAGAGGCCAGTACATTAGGCAGCCCAGGAGAAACACTGCCCCTACATGCTGACCTTTGGGATTTGGCCCAGCTAATGAAAAGCACCCCCCCCCCCAAAAAAAAGGTGCCGAAAGCCTACAGTCATCTTGTCTGGCAATGAGTGGATTTAGGCTCGGCGCCCATAGCACAGTGGTTACGGCATCAGCCACACATACCAAGGCTGAGGGGTTCAAACCCGGCCCAGGCCAGCTAAAAAATAATGACAACTGCAACAAAAAAACAGCCGGGCGTTGTGGTGGGTGCCCTAGTCCCAGCTACTTGGGAGGCTGAGGCAAGAGAATCACCTAAGCCCAGGAGTTGGAGGTTGCTGTGAGCTATGACGCCACAGCACTCTACCCGGGGCAACGTAGTAAGACTCTGTCTCAAAAAAAAAAGGGGGGGCTCAGAGCCTGTGGCTCAACAGGCTAAGGCGCCAGCCACGTACCCCTGAACTGGCGGGTTCAAATCCAGCCTGGGCCCACCAAACAATAATGACGGCTGCAACCATAAAAAAAAAAAAAAATGGCCGAAATGGCCGGGCGTTGTGGCAGGCGCCTGTAGTCCCAGCTACTTGGGAGGGTGAGGCAAGAGACTCGCTTGAGGCCAGGAATTGGAGGTTGCTGTGAGCTGTGATGCCACGGCACTCTCTCCAGGGTGGCAGCTTGAGGCTCTGTCTCAAAAAAAAAAAAAAAAAATAAAAGAGTGGATTTAATTTCTCTGGCTTACTGAGGCTATGAGGGTAAACGGAGCAGGGAACATGACTTTGAATGGAAATAGAACAGCCAAAGAAAGCGGTGGGGGAGCTGGTCTTCTTATTTGCAAAGCTCTCAAAAGTGAGCCTCATCTAACACCAGCCTTTTGTTACTTACCAACTAAACAGTATCATGAGTGATCTGTGCCAGACAAATATACCTGCCTTGATTTACACTAAAGGGGGAAATAAGAGTACCAGAGGTGGGACATTAGATAATAATTCTTGCATTAAATCCTTTCCTTTAAAATATCCTTTTATAACAAAGAGATACACAACCCATGCCTCTTGGTGAACACAGAGGCCTATGTACTGGATTTTCTTAAAGTGAGGGTTGCCTGGATCATTCTCTTATGTTTCTGCAACAATTGAGAGTGCTTTATAGTAAGCAAAAAGCTAATATTGACTGGAGAGATCATTAATCCACAATTAAACACTAATGTTTGCTGTAGAGAGTGCAGTAACAGGAGATTTAAATGTTCCCTACAAAAATGTTGCAAAATGACCTACTGGCTTGGCAGAAGCTCATGGCTCTGCCGTGGCCACCCACTACTCTGCGTGTCTGTGCCACTGAGCAGGCAAGTTGAAGTTGCTTGGCACCATCTGTGCCCAAGCTCCTGAGCTGCTGGAAAAAGCTGGCTTTTTTGATAGGAGGTGGAGGGTGCAGAGGAGGGAGGGGGCCAACCAGTATGTCTATTCTATCAAGCTAATAGGCGGACACAGCCCCACAGAGACTCTCGGCCCCATGCCTCAACCCCAAAGGGTTTCTAAGGCAGAAGGAAGCCAGGCTTGGTTCTCACAGCCCCTACTCCCATGCCAAGACAGTGACTATACCCTCATCGATGCTAGTACTGGGGTGCTGTTTCTAATACTGCAAGCCTGTTCACAACTAACCCCATTTTAGATTGTGGAATATAAAGCTCAGAGAGGTTTAATGTCTGCCTTCCGGTCCACAGGTTAATGATGATACAGGATCAGACGCTCCGCCTACTGCCTTCCACTAAACATCTTGGGAAGAAGGTGAACCATTATCTCAGTTTGGTGTTTCTCACAGTAATTCTTTAGCTGGTGGAGGACGCTTGTGGTACACACTGTGTGGCTGGAACCAACACAGCAACAACCTGGGGGTAATGGTCGTAACTGTCTGCCCTGCTCTCACATGGTCTTCTACTCCCAAGGCTAACTTTTCAGCTAAGAATGGCCTGCCTTGTTTCCCGTGAGCCAGTTCAAAATCCTGGATTATGACATCTGGGCCGAGCCTGATTGATGGCCATGCCCAAAGCTTTTCTAGAACTGCCTCTCCTTCTGGAAGGCTGTTTTCAGCCCTGGGGAACTGTGTGATAGATAGGTGAGTGGAAGGAGGACCTTTCCTGAACCTCAGGGACACCTAAAAGGGCTCTTGCAGGGCCTACCCTAGCAAGCAGCAGGTATCTGACATATAAGGGCCCACAGATTTGCTAAGTAATGACACTGCCTAGACTGCCGCAGGTACCCTTTGTCATCACTGGGTGGGACTGTCATCTCCAGCCATCCTATGGGAATCCAGTTGCTACTTAGTGCCTAACTGCTCACATATCCCATCTCATCTAATGCTGAGAACAACCCCAGGAGGAAAGTACACTTTCACAGAGGAGGCTCAGGGAGGTTAAGCCCCTTACCTAAGGTCACACAGCAAGTAAGCCAAAATCAAAACTCAGAGCAGCCTGACTCCACTGCCACTCCTCCTTCCATTCCTCTTCCCTGAGTGGATCCTGGAAAGTGCTCAACTTCTAGCCCGCACCTAGTTCCAACAGGCAGTCACCACAGTCTCGGTCCCTGAGGTCTCCCACGGGTGTGACTTGCGCCTCCTCCATGAGGCTGGCGCCTGCCCCACTGCCCTCCTCCCCCCTCCCCCATGGGCACAAATGGCCCTGCAGGCCGCCAGCGTCTGCATTCCTAGAGCACATGCCCAAGTCAGGCCCACTAAGGAGGATCCTGAGTAATTCAGCCCATAAATCATGGCCATTGTGAATTTTCCTTTTAGCCACAGGCAAAGTCAAACTTTTCCTTCCCCCACTGTAGTTAACCACCCTTTGTTCACTGTATCTCTCCCTGCTCAGTCTGGCTGGGGGCCAGGTCTCAATTATTAATTAATCTGGGAGGCGCAGGTTGCATTCCTGGCCACCTAACCACTTCCTCCTCAGAGGGGAACTCGCAGGCCAGGCCCTTTTAGTTATACCAAGCCTCTCACAACATCCCAACCCTGTCTTGTGGCTACTGCTGCAAGAAACGACATTAAAAAACAGAGTTAAAAATAACAGCAGAAACCCCAAATACCCAGAAGTCTCCTTTCTCCACTCCATCCCACAGCACCAAGCCAACCTGAGGGCCACCACCATCATAAAGCCTCAGTTGGCCCCAGTTTCTAGTCTATGCCATGGGACAATGTCCACACCCCACACCCTACCCTGCAAGGCTGCTACCTGTGTGTTTGTGTAGGAAGAGGGTAATCGGCGAGCCCGCCCCTCTCGTAATCTCACTAGCCAGAAAGAGGGACACAAGACTTAAGGCTCAGAGGCAGTCCTGAGGCCCGCCTGGAGAAAGTGCTGCTTCTAACCCTTCATTTGCTTTCTCCTCACTCACTCTCCTTTAATGTGAAGGAAAGTGCCAAGGAGCTGGGTGAGAGGAGAGTAGCAGAGGTGACAGCTGTGAGTCAGGCTTATTAAAGTCATCAAAGTCACACAAGAGAAAAATTCAATTCAATTCAAGTTGAGGGGAGAGGAAGGAGGAAGAGAGAAAAGGGAGGAGGGAGGGGATTGGGTGCTCCCACCTAATGGGCACAATGTAAGGGTATATACACCTCCTGGGTGCCACACACAACTATAACATGGACTGTACCTAACAAATGCAAACATTGTAACCTAATTGCATGTACCCTCATATTAATCTTTAAAAAAAAAGTCATCAAAGCATCCTCTGGCGTGTCAAGGAAGAGGATGGAAGCGTGACCCTCTGGGTCAGGGTCAAGTCTTTGGGATGCCTTTGCATGGACAAATACTTTAAGAAACAAGGTGACCATGCGGTGCCTATGGCTCAGTGAGTAGGGTGCCCATATACTGAGGGTAGCAGGTTCGAAACTGACCCCAGCCAAACTGCAACAAAAAAATAGCCAGGCATTCTGGCAGGTGCCTGTAGTCCCAGCTACTTGGGAGGCTGAGGCAAGCAAGAGAATCACCTAAGCTTAGGAGTTGGAGGTTGCTGTGAGCTGTGACACCATGGCACTCTACCGAGGGCAATAAAGTAAGACTGTCTGTAAAAAAGAAAGAAAGAAATGAGGTGACCAGACTTGGTGTGAAATATATCCCCTATGATGGTAAAAATCCAACAGTGAAGTTGGAGCACAGTGTCTTTAGTTCCTAAATGTAACAAAGGTCTTTCCCTCCCATACCTTAAAAATTAGTGAGCACTTAGTGTCAGCAGTAATGCCCAATGGTTCATCTAGCTGGATGGAAGTTAAAATTAGGCCATGAGACCAGAAAAGGACAAAAATGATAGAAGCAACCTATTAAGTCATTGCTAAGATAAACATTTGTTATTGCTGGTAATTTCTATCAATTTCCTTTAGGTTGACCCCCTCCTCTGGCCCCATACAAACCCATAGTATTTCAACCTCCACCAAAGTGTCCACTGAGCCAGCCAACTGTGAACTCCAGGAACCTAACATGTTAGGGTACAGTCTAGGGAAGGTCTGAACCTCAGGTTGTATCTACTCCTATCTATCTGCTTCTGATGTGATAAGACAGATGATTTGACCCCCAATCTTCATATAACATTGGTGGGAAGGAAGGCACACTTTCGTCATCTGGTTAAAGCATGCATACCGCCAAGATAAATTACTGTGCACATACAATAAAGTACCATTAATTAGGACTCATAAATCTGGTGTTTGTAATAATTCCGAAAGCAGCTGGGCCAAAGTTTAAAAAAAAAAGTTTTGATAAACAAATGCAAAATATAAATAAGGTTCAGGAGAACTGTTTATCCTAGTAGCACTGTATAAACAACTGGCATACCAATTACAAATTGCTCTTATCTGTTGGCTAAAGCAGATCTCTGAATGACCTGTAACAGGAAACATTATCCAGTGAGCATCACAGCCGGTGGTATTTAGAAATCACAAAACCTGGTTTCTTAGACCAATCGCCTACCACCCATTCAGCCTGAATTGGTGAAGAGCCCCTGAGTTGTCAGGAGTCTCTTTCTGTGTATCTGGAGAGGAAGTCACTTGGATGGCTGAGCTCCCTCAGCCCTTCGCTGGTAGCCAGTAGCCGCCTGGGAGGGAGCAGCAGCCTTGGCTCTGGCACGCCAACATGCCCCCCAGTTATCTCTGTGCCATCTTAAAGCAGCAGCATTTCCTAGGGCATCGGGCCAGGGGACCCTGCCAACTCCCAGCATTTCCACAGGAGAGCTGGTGGGGAGGGCCCCACCCCTGTGTGGAAACCCCTGAGGTGTCAACTGCAATAGGTGAGCCAAGGACAGTCTGTGGCTTCCTTGGTGAGTTATAAAGTAGCTAGACGCCAGGTTTCCCACCCCACCTCTGGAGGATGCAGCGTTTTCAATACTGGGTGGTCAATCATAATGTGGGTGAGGTGAGGGGCCCACAGATAAGTGAGGAAACGTTGGGTGGCAGGCAGAGGCCCCGGGTGAGGTTGGGAAGCCGTCAAGTTGAGAGGGACAGACGGCAAGGCCCCAGAGAGATGGGCAGAGGGCCAAGCTGGAAATACTGAGGGCTGCTCCAGCTCCAGGACAGGGCCCTGCCAAGTTGGGGAGGCGGCACTGATGGAGGAATGTTAGGTTCCGGCTCAGCCGGTCCCCAAGGGCACCAAGTCAGGAGCAACCGCCCGTGTCTCTGGGCACGTGGGGGCTGGAGCTGTGCCAGGAGACCCAGAGCCGCCAGTCTCCCTGGGGTGCCCCTGTCCTGGCGCTACCCTGCAGCCCTCTGGCCTAAGGGCCCCTTTGAATGGTCTGCTGACTCTGGGCAGAGTGTCAGGCCCAGCCTCCAGGCCGGAAGACTGTTCTCCCCTCCACCTCTGTCCCCTGGTCCCACAGCCCACAGAGCCCACGGGGAGGGGGCCCTGCTGCTGCTTCCCCCATGGGCATTTTGGACATCATCTGGCTCATCAAGACCCTGACTACACCAAGTCAGCAGGTCTCAACCTGAGGGTCACGACCCAAAGGAACTGTATTAAAGGGCCATGGCATTAGGAAGGTTGAGAAGCGCTGCACTAAGTGAAGGACAGGGAAGCCAAGTGTATCGGTGGGTTTCTTTTTCTCCTTCCCTTACCAGCCCTTCTGTAGCATGCCCTTGGGCTTCTAGAACTGCTATTGGGGCAGACCAACAAAAACAATGAGGTTGAGGCTGCCACAATGCATGCATCCTGCCACCAGATGGACATCTGCCACAGAGGCCACAGGTTTTGCAGCTGACCCTTTACCAACAATGCTGTTTGATTAGACGCCTTCTCCATCTGTATGTTCGGAATCCGAGCAACACTTTGTTCTACTCTCTCCCTCCTCAGCATCCTAAACAGTCAGGCTGCCTCGTTTATTTGTACACACCCACCAAGATCCACCTCGTCGGCATCCTCTCACAGGATTCTGACCACCTCTACCTTCCCAGGGCGCCCCCTCTCTGACAGCCCACTCCCACCCAGCCACGGACAGCAAGGTCCTACCCAGACCTTGCCCACATGGAGCTCCACCCAGAAACCCTGGAAGCAAATTCCCTGAGGAGAAAGAGTGGGTAGCATGTTTTCAGGAACCACTCATTGTGGGTTTGGGTTCCAGCCAACGTAAGTACCACTGAGATGCGAGAAGGGCATTTGCTTGGGAGACTGGGGTCCTCTCGCCCACTCTCAGGATGTCTGCTGCGCAAGGGACACACTTGCACAGGAGCACTGGAAGGTTCCTGGAGCTGTGGTGAGAGAGGGTTGGAGCCTGAGGTGAGGGGCGGTAACATAGGTGTCAAGGGAAATCAGGGAGACCCTTGTTTCTGTGAACATTACTACTGGTCAGTTCCAAGTTGTTATTTAGTGGGCTACATGTGCGTGCTTTCTTCCCCCCTCAGACTGGAAGAGCCACATGCCCACCGTCCAGCCCACAGGTGAGTGTGTGCCCAGGCCTGAGCTAACTGCAAGCCTGAGGAAGGCTCTACTATGAGCCCTGAAGGTCATTCACTCTGTCACCCGGGGAACTCACCCACCATCCCAGTGGGGCAAGGGAACATCTTGGGGTCACACTCAGATTGACAGATGCTCCGAAAACTGTAGAGTGCTGTGGAAAATGCCGCCCACTAGCAATGTCATGCTTATTTCACAGAGAAACTTGGAGGAAGTTAGGGGAATCTAAAGGTGTTGGGAATGTCGGGGCCAGAGACCATTCAGCTCAACCTCTTCCCTTTACAGAAGAGAAAAGTGAGGCTCAGAGAGCAGAAATCACTTACCTACAGTCACCCAGGAGGGTGTGACCTCATAGCCAGGGTCCCTGTCTCTGAGGAAGGACCCTCAGCCTAGACGCCAAAAGGCCTGAGGAATTGACACAAATAATGCTGATGAGTCCCGCCAACATTTATTATTTTTGCAAAATGGTCTGTTTGTTTGTTCTTGTGGGTAGCGGGGACAGAGTCCTTCCTCGCATCCCTGTCAGAACAACTCCCTGCCTGTGCCTGAGAAGTGACCCGCCCCGGCTGGCCGGCACCACCACCGACGCTCAGGCAAAGGATGTGCGTTGCAAAAATGGGGCAAAGTTTCCTATTCTGAAGATAACATTGTAAGACACAGGAAGTCTGCAAACAGAGCCTGCGTTTCCAGAAAGCCTCTGCACACTCGTTCGCAACCAAGTCCATTGTAAGGGGTTTCTAGAGATGCTGGGGCTAGGGGCGGGGTGTGAGGGACAGGGGCTGAGAGTCAAGAGAGGGCCTTTCTCTGTCCCCAGGCTCGCCAGGCCTCCCAGGAATGCAGACCTCTCTGTGAGTCCCAGACCTCAACCAAAAAATAAAAGGGTTAAAAGAGCCATTGCTTCTCCTACCATGTCCAGATTCCCAGGCCCCGCCCCTGGAGATTCTGATTCACGGGTCTTGGGTGGAGCCCAGGAATCTGTTTTTAACAAGACTTAGGAAGCCCCTTTTCTGGCTCTGATATGTCATGATCCCTTGAGAGGAGGGCTCCACGACCTGGCACAGTGGTGGGAGAGCTAGCTTCCTCCAGGGAGGAATGACAGGGACAGGAAGGAGCCCAAACCAAATCGACTTCCTAGCATTAGATGGACATGGTTGATCCCAGTGCCAGGCCTAGGAGACTGTCCGGGAAGGCGACACTCTGGAGCCACCGTGGACGGCCATGACTCAATGTGTCTGGGTGTGTTTGAGGACAGGCCCTTGAGACAGTATGCACCTCCCTGTGGGATTTGGAATCAAGGACCTTAGTTCAAATCCCAGGTCTGCCACTTCCTAGCTGTGGATCTAGGGCCTCAAGTTCCCCATCTGTGAAATGAGATCAAGACTAGTGACAATGAACTGTTGGAAGAGGACTGAAGTATTAACAGCTGACACGTCCTGTGAGCTCGCTACATGCTGGGCACACCTAATTCCCACAACAACCCTGTGGTGCAGATATTAACAGTGCCATTTTAATAGCAAGGGAAATTTACAGAGGAGGGAACTTAGGCCTCCTGACGCATCCATGGTCATCCACTGGTAACGGGGTGGTGCTGGGATTCACAAACATCCAGCTGACCACTCCTCTCTGGAGGCATCAGCTCACAGGGCGCCTCTCTCCCCACCGGGCTGGCTTCCTTTCCCCCCCCTCAATTCCACAAACACTGCCTAGTACCTATGACAGACGGGACACTGCTCTGTACCGGGGCACCAGGAGACCGAGACACATTTCTGCTTGAGAAGCTTAAAGTCCAATGGGAAGAAAAAGCATCATAAGCAAGGGGCAGTGGGGCAATGAATAGAGAGATATCCTGTCCATCGAGGCGGGGAGGACAGCTCACCATGAGGGACTTAAAGGCCGAGTGCTAAATTGGAGGGGTGGGAGGGCAGGGAGGACCAGTGGCAATCCAGCTGTGGGGACTGCCTGGGCAAAGGCACACAGGCACAAGACAAAGCCAGAAGAATCTCATTGGACCAGAACACAGAATCGCATAAGAGATAGTGAAGAAGAGTCTGCAGAGGCCAGCTGAGACCCAATCATGCAAGACCTTGACTGTCCAACTAGGGGTGAGCAACCCTGCTGTGAGCACGGGGGGCGGGGGGGACGAGTCAAGGTGCTGAACAAGAAGGGTCGGAACAAACCACTTCCCCTCTGTTTCATGGGTGCATACCCAACAGACTGCTATCTCATTAACAGTGAGGATGCTGCCTCACACTGTCTGTGGATCCCACCTGGTGCTAACAACTCTGATGAGATTAATACCAGAAGACAGGTGGGCTCTTCAAGTGCAAACTCTGCAAGCACCCAACGCTGAAGATACAGAGCCTTTTTTTCCCCCTAATCTCTTTCAAGCCCCTTTAAAGGAGTTTTAAACTTACTCTAGTTTTAAAAAATCCAAGGATTTCCAAAGGAAAAATATGCATTTCACTCCATCCTGGAGCAAAGTGAGCCCCCACCCTGCCCAATTAAAAAAAAAAAAATTTCAAGGAGTGGATAAAGATCCAGCATAGCGGCTCGACGCCTGTGGCTCAATGGGCTAAGGCGCCAGCCACATACACCTGAGCTGGTAGGTTCAAATCCAGCCTGGGCCCGCCAAACAATAATGACGGCTGCAACCGAAAAAAAAAAAAAATGACTGGGCGTTGTGGTGGGCGCCTGTAGTCCCAGCTACTTGGAAGGCAGAGGCAGGAGACTCGCTTGAGCCCAGGAATTGGAGGTTGCTGTGAGCTGTGATGCCACAGCACTCTATCCAGGGTGACAGCTTGAGGCTCTGACTCAAATAAAAAAAAATTAAAAAAAAAAAGATCAAGCATAGCACAGTGGGAGAAGCATCTAAAGTTACATGCATAGGCAGATCATCAACTTTACTGTGTCATTCATAATTTTTGTCTCTCTCTTTCTCTACTGGGTCTGTCAACTTCTGAAAACACTATTATAAAGCCCCACTTTTCTAGGAGTTTCCTTTTTTTTTGTAGTTTTGGCTGGGGCTGGGTTCAAACCCATCACCCCTGGTAAATGGGGCCGGCGCCCTACTCCTTAAGCCATGGGTGCCACCTGGGGTTTCCCTTTTATTTCTACCCATTTTTTATTTAGCTATTTCAAAGCCATGCTGTCCAGTATATAAGGAGTTTTGATTATTTTATCTTACTGATCATTTTAGCTCCCATCTATGTAAGGAATCAACAAAAGCCAAATTTGGTCTGCCACTACTTTTTGTAAATAAAGCTTTATTGGAATGCATGTGTGCTCATTTTAAAAACATGTTGTCTATGGATACTTTTGTACTACAATGGCAAAGTTCAATAGTTGTGACAGACGCTATGGTCTGCAAAGTTTAAAATGTTTACTACCTGATCCTATACAGAAAAAGTGTGTAATTGGTCAGGTGCAGTGGTGGCTCATGTCTGTACCCCTAGCACTCTGGGAGGCCAAGGGGGGTGGACTGCTTGAGTTCAGGAGTTCAAGACCAGTCTGAGCAAGAGTGAGACCTTTTTAATACCCTCTATGTATTAAAAATAGAAAGTCTAGGCAGGCATTGTGGCAGGTGCCTATAGTCCTAGCTACTTGGGAGGCTGAGGCACAAGGATTGCTTGAGCCCAAGAGACTGAGGTTGCTGTGAGCTATGATGCCACAGCACTCTACCCAGGGCAAAAAAAAAAAAAGTCTGCCCCTGATCTATAATAAAATATGCCTCTCCGTTCCTCCTAAAGCTTTTTTGCCTAGAATTATATTACCTCCTATTAATGCTGCGCTTGCTTTCTTTTGTTTAGCATTGACTAGTCTATCTTTTTTCTCTATTCCCCTCAGTTTTGACCTTCCTATATAGTTTAGTTTAGGTGCGTCTCTTCTAGATTAGCATGTAGCTAGATTTTTAAAAACACAATATGAGAGCTTTTATCTTTTAATAATTATTTTAATACATTCATATTTATTGTTACTAGTGTTTGGACCTGCGAAACTGTTAGGTTTTGAAATTTACCATGTTTTGTTGTTGTTTTCATCCTGCCGAGTTTTAGAGTAGTCAACTCCCAGGAGAAATGAGGGATGAGAAAGAAAAGGACTTCTGCTCTATCAGCGTGTTTTAAATTTTGTATAAAAAGAATATAACTATATTACTTGTATCATCACACATCACTCCATATTTAATAATAAAAAAGAGAACTTTAAAGAACCAAGGGACACGCATGTATAAGGATCTCTGTTATGGTACTTAGGTCAACAAAAGTTCCAGTCGCACTTTCCCTCCCACTGCCTCCACCCTCAGACACACAGACACAACAGCTTTCTATAAATGGAGTAAATGTAGAGTTTACTTCAAGGAGGGCCCTACAACCCCCCTCAGTCACACTGATGAGCAGCCAGCACTCTGGCACTCTGAGGTGGTCAGCATGCTGTCCCTCCCTGGACCTATTAGGCCGCTACAACCACATCTGTCTAATCCCCAGTGCCCAGGCCTATGGCGACTGTGTTCCACCCGCTGCTCTGTTGTCCTGCCAGCACTTTCTTCATAGCTCATGGACATTCCAGAGTCCAGGGCGTGTGTGCAGAAAGCAGCACTCAGGGCAGGTCCTGCCGGGCCCCCTCTGAGCACTGAACTGCTGCCACCAGGCCTCTCTCAGCTGGCCCCGCCCTCAGAATTTCCTTTAGCCATCTCCAGAGTGTCACAGCCAGGCAGGACCTCCAAGAGACTGAGGGACAAGGCCCAGGAAGAGCCAGAAACAAGGTAGAACAGCCCCCAAATGGGGAGTCAGGTAAAGACCCAGTCTGATGGGTCCCATTGGACATGGCTCAGGAGCAATCCTGGGTTTGGCTCTGTGGCTGGCACGTGTCCCACTCTGTCTCTGGGTCCCTGCTCACTCCCCTAGGCTAAATGATGTGCCAACTCTCTCCTGAGACCACATGAGCCTGTGTCATTCTAGGTGACTCCTTTTCATGCAAAGGGTGGCTAGAAGAGGTCTCCAATCAAAAGGAAAGGGGCATGTCCTACTATGTCTGACACAGGCCCCAGGCACCCCCCAGACACAGGTTCCCTCTTTCAGAGAAGGCTCAGAGTGCATGACATGCCCCCACCCATGTCCTGCCCTGGCTTCAGAGTTGATAGTTTGGAGGAGTTTTAAAAAGCATATCCTGAACACCTGCTGTGCTTCAAGTGACCCACACCAGCCCCCTCAATGGGATCCTTATGATGCTGCCAGGAGAGGGGAACTATCAAACTACAATGGACAGATGGGACACTGGAACTCAGGGAGATTAAGCCATGTATTCAGGACACAAGCTCTCCCCCACCAACCCAAAGTATTAGGACCCCCCAGTAGGAATTTTTCCCATTATACCACAGTTGCCTCAGGTGGACATGAAGCAAAACTTCCCTCCCAAAACGTGAGGGCTGGCAAAGCTCCCTGTAGTAGAGAAAGAAGGTCTCTTCCAAGGAGGGAGAAACAGCCGAAATAGCCACAAGGCAAGCATTCCCCAGGCCCCACCTCACCTCTGTCCAGAAGATGCAGCTTATGCTTCCAATCACTCTGCTAATTCACTGTGTGGCTTTAGGTAAGTTACTTCCCCACTCTGGGCCTCAGTTTCCTCAAACCAAAGGGTACAGACTATGAGAAACTCTGGTGTCCCTTCTGGCTCCATCAGTCCAATTCCACTGGTTACTAAACTGGATTTAATCTCCATTGGAAGATTTCTCCATGGGAAGGGGATCCTCCCCTTTGTGGGATGTGGGAGAGGGGAGGGCAGACAGAGCAATGGAAAACAAATATTTTCAAGGGATGGGAGTAAACACCACTGTTGGCATGGCAGAGCCAGCGGAGTTGCTGAACTAGAATCCTGAAACCGTTAAAAATAGGAAAAGAAACGGTACAGTTCACATATTTTGCAAAGCTAAGTTAAATCAACATCTGCAAAAAATATCCCCGTTAAATGGAATAGCAGGATTTCATTAAGTAAATTGCAAGTTGGCAAAAATTCTGAAAGAAAGGGGAAAAGCCACGGGCTGGCCTGTAATTTAAACCTTATTTTAACCGTGACAGCATGACTGCAAAGGGCTCCATTTCTAAACGAAAGGAAAAAAATTAAATAAAACCTAAAAAAAAATTTTTTTTTTTAAAAAAGGGCCTCCTGCACTCCCAGGCACCCCCGCCCCCCTAGCTTCCATGGACCCACAATATTTTCAGTAATTATAATGTTACCTAGTTTTCCCATGGATACAACAAATGAGGGGCAGAGAGAAGGGGGAGGTGTGGGGAAGAGGGAGGAAAAAGTGAACACACAGACAAAGTCACCATTGTCACCTCTAATTAGTTTTCTTTCTTTTTTTTTTTAACCAAAATGGCTTGAAGCATAGAACTCTGGGAATCTTTTCCTTCCTGCAGGAGGCCTTTCTGTTTAACCCCAATGTGGGTTCCCCTGGCTGGAAGCCCCATATGAGATGGGGCCAAGCACGGCTTAGCCCAGAGAGGGGAGACTGCCCTCCTCACTTGCTGCCCTCCCACCACTCACCTCCGGCGGGCTCCTCCCTCCTTGAGCTGCAGTTCCTTGTCCTTAAAAGGGGTGACAACAGTAGCCGCTGTCCAGATCCTAGTGTGCCAGCAGACCAGAGAGGCAGATGGGACAGCACCTCATAAAAGTCAAGAGTACCTACAAAGCCCACAGACAAGCCAAGGGTTCTTCTACTTGGAACCCAGAAAAGCAGATGCCTATAGTGGTGATTTCATGGCCTTGTAAGCAGCTGCAAACACAGCCTTCAACACTCAGGGTCCTGCCCTACAGCCTCTAACGAGCGCCCCACCTTCTACCCTTACAGCTGAAATCCAGGGTTCCCTGTATCAGTCCCTGGCATGTCATCCAAGGATGGTTCAATACCTAGAATGCTCTTATCAAAAAAGAAACTTGAATAGAAGGTATCACCTGCTTAGTTCTTAAAATTGTTTTCTTAAAAAAAAAAATTGTTTTCTTATTTAGCAATGGAACACACACTCACCTCCCTCCCCCATACAGAATCTCACTATTGGGCGGCACCTTGGCTCAAGGAGTAGGGTGCTGGCCCCGTATACCAGAGGTGGTGGGCCAAAAACTGCCAAAAAAAAAAAAAAAGAATCTTACTATTAATTCCACTATCTAAAATAAAGCAAAAGTAGCCATCCCTCATGCTTTGTGGCAGTGACTGGAAGA
This sequence comes from Perodicticus potto, assembly GCA_963574655.1. Classification (NCBI taxonomy): domain Eukaryota; kingdom Metazoa; phylum Chordata; class Mammalia; order Primates; family Lorisidae; genus Perodicticus; species Perodicticus potto. The sequence goes on from CAUYRH010152398.1 coordinate 37,279, forward strand.
GTCTAAAAACCACATACAAATGGTCTCTTTTCCCAGTACAAATGGGGAGTGACCTGGTCCATGCCCCGTGCTTTGTTGGTTTCAAGGTGCTATGGGGATTCTGGGAAATGAGGTCCTATATTCACACTGATGGGGACTGTGAACCCATGAGGGCCTGCCTGGCACTGTCCTGTGAGCAAACAGAAATTTCTGTTGCATCCCCAGGTTGGTGGTGACTCTTCAAAATGGCAGTGACCCTTTCAGCTGGGCCATGACCCCTGTCCCTTCCCCTGACACTCTTGTGAAGTCTTTGAAGGATAACGAGCACTAGAACAAATAATCAGCTTCTTTCTGTATACAACTAATCTGTTGCCAGAGTTTCTAGAGAAAACAAAGATGGACTATATAGGTATGCTGGAATTTATAGGCCCAGAGAGGGAAAGGTGCTTGCCTAAGGTCACACAGCAAATAAGCAGCAGAGGAGGGATTATGAGTAATAATAAAGTAGCCTCTCCCTTAGCCCCTTGTGGAATCTTATCTCCTTGGTGTGGTGAGACACACAGCGTCCCCAGCCCACAGAGCTGCCCCTTACCCAGTTCTCCTTTGCTACCCTGGCCAGGAGCCACAGAAACTCATCATGTCCTTAGCACTATTGTCTGAAATGGACTTTTAGCTTCTACACTGTTACCTTAACTTGACATGTGCCTTTTCTGAGCCTCAGTGAACCCACCTGTAAAATGAGGTTTGTAATTAATCATACCCTCCCACGATATGGAGGGGGTAAGGATTCTGGGGGACACGATGTAAAATGCCCAACTCCGTGCTGAACAGCTAGTAGGCCTTTATTCTGCACAATAGGGGCCAGCACAGGAGACACTCAGAGAAATCACCAAATGGTATGAAATGGGAACAAATGAATCCCACACTCCTGCTGGTATCAATGCACATGCATTTATTGCGCTCCTACCAACTAACCTTCACACGGGGATCTAGGTGAACTGTGCGTGTCTGTGTGCTAGTGGAAAGCACTCAGGAAAGGCTGCCTACAAGAGCCAAGTATGGACCCTGTACTTTGCCAAGTGCAGTGCCTGAACCTATGTCTCCTGAGCACCAGCCCGCAGCTGTCTCCCCAGAGGCTGGACCCTAACAAGGTCCGTGGTGTGTCAGAAAGTAGAGAGGGCCCCTCAGAAGCAAAGCTCCTAGCACTGGCCCTGGCCGTCCTGACCCAACAGAATGGATGGCAAAAAGAGTGCGTACTGGAGTCTCAAGACCTGGACAAGCTTCCTGTGGCTCAGTTACTCCAGCTCAAAAATGGTATGGAGTGCCTATGGGTTGTCTCTCAATGGCCTTCCTGAGGAGCAAGGAAGAGCTGGGAAAAGCTGGGTTGCAAACAGCTGGAGGAAAAGCAAGGTGCCATTAAACATAACGATTTTTATTATGTTTATAAGCAACTATAATGAACGTACTTTACATAGCAACTTCCTACAGAAGGAGCATGAGGGCAAGAAAGCTGGCTCCAGGGCCTGACTCCAGTTCTCACGGTCACTAAGTCACTGTGTGACTTGAAGAAGTCACCGATGTCTCCAAGAATGTTTCCTCTGTTCAAAAATCTAAGGTCTGTCTGATCAATTCCCAAAACTCCTCCAGCTTTGACCTCCCACTCCACGCTTGGCAGCATACAGGGGCCTGGGTACAAGCAGACAACTGGAGTTCTCATGAGTCTCAGCATCTGGCACTATGACCTGCTTTGCGACGAAGGCTGCAGCCAGAAAGCGTGGCCAGGTGACCTCCTCCCTGTCACTGGCTTTACGATTTGCTTTGACCACAACACACACCTGTTAGATTAAGGAGGCAAGAGGATCACTTGAGCCCAAGAGTTGGAGGTTGCTGTGAGCTATGATGATGATGCCATGGCACTCTACCTAGGGTGACAGGTTAAGACTCTGTCTCAAATAAAAAAAAAAAAAACCCAAAAAGAAATACTTTGTGTTATTCAGATAAAACCATTATTAATATGTACAAACACCCTTATTTATCAAAAATAAATTTACTATTGGTACAAAAAAAAAAAAAAAGAAAGAAAGAAAGCAGTGTGAGCTGGGTGTGGTGGCTCACACCTGTAATCCTGTCACTCTCGGAGGCCAAAGCAGGTTAATTTCTTGAGCTCAGGAGTTTGAGACCAGCCTGAACAAGAGCAAGACCCAGTCTCTACTAAGAAAAACCAGCTGGGCATGGCAGCCAGCACCTATAGTCCCAGCTACTTCGGAGACTGAAGCAAGAGGATTGCTTAAGCCCAAGAGTTTATGGTTGCTATGATCTATGAAGCCTTGGCACTCTACCTAGGGCAACAGAGTGAGACTCTGTCTCAAAAAGAAAAAAACAAGAAGAAAGCAGTGTGGAACATGTGGATCAGGGACTCAGGAGACAAAGGTTTCAGTCATAGTTCTTTGGGCCTCAGTCTTCCATTGTGGAAGAGCAGCAACAGACCCCATCTGGCCTGCCACCTCACGGCACGTCAGGAAGGTCACAGGAGAGCATGCACCATCAGCCCGTAGGGAAAGGAATGGGAATCAATTATTTCTTGAGCATCTACAATGCTGGGCTACCGTACCCAGCTATCATTTAAGGCTCACGATGGGCTGAACTGGGACTGGCCCTTGTCTTCTGATTCTGGAGTAAGAAGGTAAATGCTTTAAGGTCTGAGCCCTCTCTGCAAAGCTAAGATAATCACCACCATCATCCTCTAACCCTGCAGGATAGGACTCCACACTTTGAAATGCACTTTCACCCAGACAACTTCAAACACAGGGTCTGTCTTGGTACTTGTTCTCCAAAGGCCAGGGCCTTGCCAGATGCCTCTTTGCTTGGAACAAACTACTATTCCAGGAGACTGGTAGCGGGGTCCCTGGGTCATGGATGGCCTGGTACACACATGGAGGCCCAGTGAACACTGTTTCCAGGAATGGAACAAACACCTCTGGCAATTGTCTGCTCATCCCCCTCAGCCCTCATCAATTCAGTGCAAATATCAACACCTGCTTTTGTCCTAGGACATGTGCCAGGACACCCGCTCTGCCTGAGCAGTGGGACACACCAGAAATGGATACCCTGGGAGGAGGATGCCCGAGGTTAATACCCAGCTCCCTCACCCCTTGGGTAGGCTACACGAGGTGAGTTCTGTACTATTTCCCCCAGTACCCACAGAGGTACCTGGCTTGATCACACTGCCTATACTGGCCTCCTTCTCTTTCTCCTCCCCGCCTCACTCTCCTTTCTTCCTGGGTCAACCCCTCACCTCGAACTGTGCACTCGAATTTTTTTTTTTTTGAGACAGAGCCTCAAGCTGTCACCCTAGATAGAGTGCCGTGGCATCATAGCTCACGGCAACCTCCAATTCCTGGGCTCAAGCGAGACTCCTGCCTCCACCTCCCAAGTAGCTGGGACTACAGGCGCTCGCCGTGCCCAGCCATTTTTTGGTTGCAGCCGTCATTGTTATTTGGCGGACCCGGGCTGGACTCGAACCCACCAGCTCAGGTGTACGTAGCTGGCGCCTTAGCCCGTTGAGCCACAGGTGCACTCGAATTTTTATCTCCAGATCTGCTCCTGGGAACACCCAAAATAAGAAAACTTCCCCTCGGCACCAAACAAACCAGACCACAGTCAAGCCCAAGTTCCTCAACAGATGGGAAACTCTCCAAGAACTAGGATTGGGTCTTAAACCTGGTTTGTACCCCACACCAGGCACAGAGCTGGGCTCAGAGGAGGTGCCCAGCTGTCTTTGCTGTCTCTGTCAGCTACTGTCAAATCAAACCCTACCCTTTACTGGCCACCAAGGGCGCAAAATCAGCCATAGCCAGAAGGGACCAAGCCCCGTTTTGACAAAATTCAAGATACAAAAACCCAGGCAGTCAGATGGAGCAAAATGAAGTTAGGATGAGTCATCTAGTGAGTATTCATGGCCACATGGGATGTCCCATCTTCTGAGCAGACAGAACACTTGTCCTGGTCCTCAAGTCACCCCAGTCTAACTGGGGGGCAAGACATGAAACAGTTCATGAAGATGCGCACAAAGAAAAAGGATTTGGTACCAAAGGGCTTTTCCTGGGTGTCTAGATCTGACACCTTTGTCTTGCTGAGAGGTGACTGGCCCAAGGTCACAAGGCTTTGCTGTCTATCTGAAAAAGCAGATTTCAAGCACCTCCAGGACAGGCTTGCAAAGAAGCCCCTGGCAGCTCAATGGGTAGCCTGGACATGGCAGGCAACAATAAAAGAGCAATAGCTGATCTCTGAGAAAAGCACATGCACACAAGGGGCTGTGAGAGCTTCCCACGCGAGAGCTTCCCACGCGTATACTTCAACCTCAAAGGACAAAACCTGGGCAAGGCTGCAAAACGTGCTGTTGGACACTGATTTTTCTTCTCTCTCTTCAGAGCCAAACCTGACCTGTCAGCAGACTCTGCTGTCCCAACAACTCTGAACAACTGTCCACAAAGACTAACAAAGTCCAGCTCTCAGAAGAGGGGGTGCCACGTGGGGCCAGGCTTCCTTAGGCAGGTATCAACCCAGCCTGCCTCCAGAGGTTAGAATCACAAAGTCCTTGGACCCAAGAGGATTCAGCCAGGCACCTTCCATCAAGCACTGAACATGTGGATGGCCCCAGGAAGTGCCAAAGATCACCGTGTCTTTGCTACCTACACTCCTAGACCTGCAAGGGCCCTCCCTCCAGAGTTGCTACTCCAGTAATTTTTAACCAAGAAAGCACAAGAGAAGCTCCCAGGGAACTCACTGAATCAGACTGGGTGCCAGGCAGGGGCATTATGACAAAGTTCTCCAGGAGCTCTAATCCAAGCTCACCTTTTAACAGAGGAGAAACCGAGTCTCAGGGGCAGTGACTGACGTGGGGTTCCACCACTCGTTCCAAGTCCCAGCAAGTAAAGCATTTCAAAAGCACATCTCATCCAAGCCTTTCCCTATAGCTTTACAGGGAAACTCCCGCAGAGTCTCCTTTTCCCGACAATCTTGGGCAAACGCAAGTTAAAGAGCAGCAGGGAAGAAGGGGAGATGTGGGGAGGAATGGGAGGGTAAGAACCCCCCCTCCCTGAAAGAGCCTTGCAATCTAATGAAGCAAGAGAGAGAGACTCAGGTGGCAGTTCAAACGTTAACGTTTTAAAGATGAAAGTATGCAATTCAATTAAATGTTTAAATAGTGTTTTCTCATACTAAATCACTGAAACGTTTGTGCATTCCTTGAATTTCTCAGGGCACTGTTCATTTTTATTTATTGTTGTAACCCAATGCCCTTAGCTGCGTGAATGAGGCTATTCGAAGGAAACTTGTTTTGCAAAGGGGAAAGCTGTCCCAGGTCTCTTAAAAGGTTCATTATGTGCGTGGTAACTCGGCTCTATTAATAATCCAGGACTATATAGGCAGGACCTACTTTCCATTTAGCATTATATTTTCCACAATTCTGTAAACAACTCCTCCACACAAACTCTTCTGATATTCCATTCCTCTCTGTTGTTTTTTTTTTTTTTTCCCCCTAACCACTCTTCTCTCTTGGCCTAGTCCTTATTTAAAAAAAAAAAAATTTAAATATGAAGAAAGAAATCACCAAGCACACATATTTTTTCAATTAAGCCATGCTTGGTGCCAAAATATATGGATCCTACTAATAGCCATAAGTAATCTTTAGGTCTTTTCCCCAAATATTTTGATTATTTTACAAATTCCTCAAAGAATGTGCTCTTAGGGTGATTTATGGAGCCCAGGGAGGCTCATGATTGTGGGAGGGGGTCTGGTTGCAATGGGGCAAGTTGGGATGTGGGGGTGGCACCCATGATCACTGCCTTGCATCAGGGCACAAGAATCGGCTATCCAAAAGGCTCTCAGGGAGGACATCAGGCCATCTCTGCAGGGGTGCGAATGCCAAGAATCAGTGGTTCCTGCACAGAACATATGACTACAGCCAGGTTCTGAGGAAAAGTAACCACAGCAGAAGTGACCACCGCAGATAACCCCTGATGTTGGACAAGGCCCAAGTCACTCATGATTGCCTTGCGTTCTAAGGTAAGGTGTTTTGTTCAGCTGCTATTGAGTTTACACTTCTCATTTTTCAACTTTTATTAAGTATATATGACTAAGAGGAAACCACGGAGTCGGTGTCAGAGGAAAGCTAACCAGGCATTAAAAACTACCTGTGAATAAGCTTCAGGAAAGCAGCAGCAATCCCAGCGGGAAGATGGGAGGTGCCCATGGCCAGGTGGGCTCTGCAGTCAGCACCTCCCAACCCCCTGCCACAGTAACACCCTAAACACTCTGGGAACCCCCAGAAGAGGAGGAGGCCAAGGACCCACAGAGACCAGCCAAACCAAGGCTGGACTTGGTAGCAAGGGCAGGTAAGGCTCTCTCAGGGAAAGGCAGGTGTGGTGGGAAGGCCAGGCCTAGGCAGCCAGAGCCCCACAGCCCACTCTCACCCTGCAGTAAACCACACAACCTCTGGCCAAGCCTCATTCTCCCCACTTGCCAAGTGGAGGTAAGACTTCCTGTCCTCTTGGCTGGATCCTCTCGGGGAAGATCAATTGGATCAATTAGATTATTTGGATTATTCTTTGTAAAATGAAAATCAGGCCATAAGGAACTTTGTGTATTAGTGCTATTATACCAATAATTGACATAGGAAATGTCCAAATGCACAATATCCCGGAAAGTGGCTTAAACGTGCCCTTCCCTCATTTATACTTTAAAACAAGATTGACCCTTCAAGGCCAATGTCTTTTGCATCCCTGGATCATTCCCTCCCCCTACCCCCACAAACTCTGGGGAATTTCATTCTTTACAATCAACCCTAAATTGAACATTCATGAATTTACACTGGGAGGCCAGGGCTGCATTGTTCTCGCTGGATTCACCTGTGGCTCATTGCGAGTGTTCACGTAAAAAGCCAGTGCTCTCTGCACTGTATGTGTCAGCTACTGTCAAATCAAACCCTACCCTTTACTGGCCACTAAGGGCACAAAATCAGCCATAGCCAGAAGGGGCCAAGCCCCATTTTGACAAAATTCAAGATACAAAAACCCAGGCAGTTGCTATCTCAGCCTCCCACACATTAGAGGGTGTCTCAAAATAGCATTTTCTCTGAACAGGAGAATGACTTGTAATGAGCAGGTATACACGGATCCCACCCCCAACCCGGTGCAAATCCAGAGAGGAACTTGGAGTCTCTGGGTCAGCAAGAGGAACAATAGGGAAGTCAGGGTCCTTGAGGATGTGGAACAAAGAGCTGGCTCCCTTGGGAGAGAGACCTTTAGCTTCCAGACCTTTAAACCAACCACACGTCCTATCTCACACCTTGGCCCAGGCTGTGGATTATACGGCCTTTTGAAGGTCCTAGGTTTGTTGGGGCCGGAAAGCACCACCTCGCCAAGAATTAGTAGGGCAGGAGACACCAAAGTTGTATAGCTGCCCTGTCTCTTTCTCTCAGCCAAGTCTAGCATCTGTCATGAAACCCTCCTTTGCCTGCACAAGAGGGTTTGCGGAGACCCCCCACCCCGGGGTGGGGGGGAGGCAAGGGGCAGGCAGAGGCTGCTGAGCCCTGCGCCAGCCTGCTCTATCTCCCCTACCCCAGCACCCTCCAGCTGATTCTTGAGGAACCTTAGCTTCTTATCAGGGCCCACCAGCCAGGCACCAGCGCATGTCCCCACTGGCCGCACCTTCCGCCCGCCCGGAGCAGGCCTTTGTCTCTGGCTCCAAACTGGCTGCGGGAAGTGGGGCGTAAGGGAGTGGGGGTGCCACAGGGCCTCAGAGGGACCCTGAGGGGCCTCCCTGCATAACACCATGAGATTCTTACCCTAGAAACAGAGGAGGAGAGAAGTGGAAAGAACTGAGAGCTTCTACCACTCACTTACTCTGTGGATGAGCAAGCTAAGGCCCAGAGAGGGAAAGGGATTCCAAGGTCACACAGCAAGCGGGAGGCAGAGGGTGGGGCCAGAGCCAGCTTTGCTAGCCTAACTCTTGGTCCCATGGTAGGCCACTGCTGCACCATGTACCCCAAGCAACTGCCAAGACTTTTCTTGTACTTAGTGTCATCATCAAAAAAATTAATTCAGAACTCCAAGATCTTGAGGATACCAGTGAAGTCTAAGAGGGGAAAGTTCTCCCCAGGTAAAAGTGGCCTTCTGAAGTAAGGATCCCTCCTCCTCCTGCCCTGAGGGGGATGGGTCATTTAGAGAAAGAAATGGAGGGGAACAGGAGGGAAAAGGGACCCACTGAAAGCTGTTTTAAGGTGGGACCCAGGAAGTGGGGGGTAGGTGTAAGGAGAGTCCTCCTAATGTGTATGTGGCACTGGGGGGGCAGAGGGTATGCCAGCTCTGGGAGCTACTAAAGAGGGGGCGGTGTCAACGGCCTGGAGGGGTGGTCTGGGCTGGGCTGGAGCTCCGGATTTTAAAAGCTGGATGCTTGGCTGGGGCCTCTCTTGTCTCCAATAAACAATCCACAGCCTTATTCAAAACAGAGGGGCACACTAAGGAAAGCACTGATCCCCTTATCTCCAGACTCCCTGGGGACAGGGAGTGCCACTAGCAACCTTTGAGGGCTCTTGGGAGGGAGTGGCAGGGACCAGGGCTGGGCAGCAGCTTCCCTCGGGCCAGAAATCACCTGGGGAAAGCCCAAGCTTGCTGGACCTATGCGGCCAGAAGTCTTGCCAACTGACAGTCTCCTGTCCTATCCTGGCCACAGATACACAGATTGTTGGCCTGAGAACCAGAAGGAGGCCCCCAAGAACAAAGTCTAATCCCTTAAGAAAAGGGAGGCTCAGGACCTGAGACTCCCCGCCCTGTGTCTCCTGGTACGCACTAGAAGGACTGGCACTGAGGGTGTGGGTAGCACACTGCCTCAGCCTGTTTTTCTGTGGAGATCTGGACTACTCTACCACTTTCTTAGATCCATTTGTCCCCCAGAGCCTGGATTCAGTATTTACAAACAACGACAAGGTGCTAGGCTTAGGGGTATACAGGCCATGAACAAGACTCAAACTCTACTTCTAGGATCTCACGATTTCTATGGGTAACAAACTGCTCTGTGTTGTTCAACAAACGTTTTCAGCACTGCTGATCCACACAGGGCTGAACAGATGCTGAGGCTGGCAGTGAGTGACGTGGATGAGGTGGCCATGGCCCTGTCCTCCTCGACCTGCACTTGCACTTGTCCTGGGCTCTAGCTGCCTTTCAGGTGGTTTGCCAGATACCCTGACATTTGTCATCTTCCCCTTCCAGGCAGATGGAAGCTGCCTGAGGACACAGAATTGGTCTTGCTCTTCAGTCTGTTCCCAAATGGCCTGGCCTGAGGCAGGCCACAGAGTACACTCAAAAACTGGGAGTGGACTATTTACCAAAAGCCTCCCTTCCTCTGGCAGGAAGTCGCTCCCGGAGCAGTGGGTTTTTATTTTTTTATTTTTTCCAGTCTTTCTAGGCTCGTGGTTTGGAAATAGCAAAGCCTTGTGAGTTACAGGATCCGGGCCCTCTCTTCTAGTACTGCTGGGAAAGAAAATGAATACAGCCCTTCCGGAAGACACTTGGTCCTTATATGTGCATGGCCTTTGACCCAGCAATCCCACTTCTAGGAATGTGTCCTAAGGAAATGACCAATGAGGTACAGAGAGATGTATGCACAAAGATGCTTGATAGTGGTAATGTTTGTGATAGTTTAAAAAAAAAAAAAAAGAAAGAAAATCACTGCAACAACCTACATATCCAGCCTGAAGGGACTGCTTAAGTAAATACAGCATGTCCACAAGACGAAATACTAGGTAGTCATTAAAAACCACACAGAGGGGTGGTGCCTGTGGCTCAGTGAGTAAAGATCTAGCGCCGGCCCCAGATACCAAGGGTGGCAGGTTCAAACCCAGCCCCGGCCAAACTGCAACAAAAAATAGCCGGGCATTGTGGCCGACACCTGTAGTCCCAGCTTCTCAGGAGGCTGAGGCAAGAGAATCGCCTAAAGCCCAAGAGCTGGAGGTTGCTGTGAGCTGTGATGCCACCGCACTCTACCCAGGGTGACAGCTTAAGGCCTGGGTGCCATAGCTCACAGCAACCTTAAACTCCTGGGATCAAGCGATCCTTTTGTCTCAAAAAATAAAAATAAAAATAAAAATTAATGAAAATAAATAAAAGTCGGCTTGGCGCCTGTGGCTCAACGGGCTAAGGCGCCAGCCACGTACACCTGAGCTGGCGGGTTCGAATCCAGCCCGAGCCCGCCAAACAACAATGACGGCTGCAACCAAAAAAAAAAAAAAAAAACGGCCAGGCATGTGGCGGGCGCCTGTGGTCCCAGTTACTTGGGAGGCAGAGGCAGGAGACTCGCTTGAGCCCAGGAATTGGAGGTTGCTGTGAGCTGTGATGCCATGGCACTCTACCAAGGGTGACAGCTTGAGGCTCTGTCTCAAAAAAAAAAAACGAAAATAAATAAAAATCACATAGAATATGTGCCAAATTAAGGAAATGTTTTCAATATTGCTAAGAGAAAAGGAGAGCTACAAAACAGCTACCCTGGGTCAGGTAGGGTGGCTGTATTCCTAACACTCTGGGAGGTGAAGGAAGGTAGATTACTTGAGCTCAGGAGTTTGAGACCAGCCTGAGCAAGAGCAAGACCCCATCTCTACTAAAAATAGAAAAACTAGCTGGGTCTTGAGGTGTACATCTATAGTCCCAGCTACTTGGGAGGCTAAGGCAAAAGGATCGTTTGATCCCAGGAGTTTGAGGTTGCTGTGAGCTATGGCACCCAGGCACTCTACCCAGGGTGACAAAGTAAGACTCTTGTCTCAATAACACCCCCCCAACCCACCTATATGTACTCCTTTTAGCTCTCTTCTTTTCACATAGAGATTTATAGAGAGAGCACATTTTACTTTTTTTTTTTGCAGTTTTTGGCTGGGGCTGGGTTTGAACCCGCCACCTCCGGCATATGGGACCGGCGCCCTACTCCTTTGAGCCACAGGTGCCGCCAGAGACAGCACATTTCACTTCCATTTTTTTGCTAAGAAAGAGGCTACTGAAAATTTTTTTATTCCAAAAAATATAAGAAATAATAATGTAATTATTGTTTTTCAGGGTGGTAGTATTAAGAGTAACTTTTGTGCTTTTCTTATTTTCGAAATGATCAGCATTAATCACCTATTACTGTTTTCTTTTTTTTTTTTTTTTGAGTTTTTTTGAGACACAGTCTCACTCTGTCACCCTTGGTAGAGTGCCGTGGCATTAGAGCTCACAGCATCCTCAAACTTTTGGGCTCAAGTGATTCTCTTGCCTCAGCCTCAGAGTAGCTGGGACTACAGGCACCCGCCACAACATCCGGCTGTTTTTAGAGATGAGGTCTCGCTCTGGCTCAGGCTGGTGTGGAACTCATGAGCTCAGGCAATCCGCCTACCTCGGCCTCCCAGAGTGCTAGGATTATAGGTATGAGCCACCATGCTAAAGTCCATATTACTTTAAAAAAACAAACAAACAAAGAGGAGATGTAACCAGGGCCAGGCTTGGGCCCAGATCCTTCACAAGCGGGCTGTATGAACAAACCATTTAATGTCCGTGGAAACTTTTTTTACCCAATGAATAACAAGGGCATCAGTGACGGTAGCTAGGAAGATAATACCTGCACGGGTGTTGGCATATATGATCTTACTTCACACTCACAAAACCTCTTCCAGGTACATACCCACTTTACAGATGCAGAAACTGACTCCATGCCAGCCCAGAGGTCCATGCTCACCACCCAAGCCCTGCCACCAATGAGAACAGAGCTCAAGTCAGCCTTGTGGGGTTGGTTTGGGACAGGGGCCCCTGGGAGATAACTATCCAGTACAAAGCCACCACCCTTATAAGATACAAAACTCAGCCGCCACTCACTCACTGCAAACTGCAAGAAGTGCTCAGAATCCCACGAGGAATAGGCACTGGAGGGCTTCTGGTGGTGGGAGAGTCCACCTACTCATTTCGCCTTCCCTGGACAGCTGCCATGTCAAGGGGCTCACACACAGAAGGGCAGGAAGGACCTGTTATTTCACAGATGTGGAAACTGAGGGCTACAGAGGGAAAGGTCACATGCTCAGGGCATGGGCCACCATGACATGCTGACTGTGGAAGGGCAGCTGTCTTGGAATGCCAGACTCCAGGTGGGGGGCTCCAAGGAAAAGCTTTCCAGACTGAGGATTCGGGCAAGAACCCACTAAGAGCACCCAAGCCCAGAAAAGCCAAGACTCAGCAAGGGAACCCAGCAGGGAGGGAAGTCCAAGGCGAAGATAACATACGCCAGCCCACTCGACTTAAGTAAGGCTGGGGGTGGGACGGGGTCAGAAATGCCAGTTGTGACCTTGAGAACTATGGGCTTCACCGCAAGGGGGATGAAAATAAGAAGTGAGTGGAGGAGGCCCTGGTACCCAGAGGAAGAGTTCTTGTTCAGCGCAGTGAACGGACACCAAGACCCTAGAGAAAAAGGGGAGGAGGCATCCATGTGTCCTAGCTGTGAGCCACCCAAACTACCCCAAGAATCCCAGGTAGAGGTTTCAAGGGTCACAGGCTCTGAGTAAGTGACCACTCTGCAGCTCACAGTGTGTGAGGTGTTCAGGACAGGGAGAAGGGCAGGGTCTCTGCTCCCCTGGGAAGTTGTGGGGCAATCTCTCCTCCAATCTGGCTTCCTCCTTTCTCCTTCATTCAGGAAGGTCCAGCAGGAAACCTCATCAGGAGAGCAGCCTCACCACCTTGGTGGCCCAAGGGCCTGACTCAGTGCCTGGGGACATGCGCTTGCAGAGATCCCAGAGGAACAGGGGCATCAGACTCTCTCGAGGCATCTGAATTGGGTAGTGGTGGTAGTTGCAGAACAACGCAAATCTACTAAACACCACTGAGCTATGTACTTCAAAACGTTATATGAGTTCAATCCCAAATTTTTAAAATTTCCCCCAAATGTACACTCTTAGGTCCTACTCTAAAGATTCAAAATCAGTAGACCCAAGCCTGGGAACTTGCATTTAAGCTGTAAGGGATGGTTCCCAGTCAGGGTTGAAATCCTCAATCCCAGGACATCTAACATTGGATCTACAAGTTATAGGTCCTCCCATCCAACTTCCTCCTTCACTTTATAGATGAGGAAACTGAGGCCCAGAGCAGGAAAAGGACCCAAAGTTCATGAAAGAATCTAATGAAATGTGAACAATCCTCCCCTATGTCTTGTACAGAGGGTCCCTCCAAAGTGAAGCCTCTTGGCAACCCAGCTCAAACGGGGTGTAGCTGCCTGACCTTCTGGAAGATGAGGGTGAGGGGGATGACCTCCCGTCTGGCTGTCCTGAACAGAGAGTTTACAGAGCAAAGGCATCCGCCATCTCCCCACCTGGGCCTGAAGAAACCAGAAGGCCAGAAGAGATGGAGACTTTTTTTATTGTTGTTATTTTTTAAATACGAATTATTTCCAGCCGGAAGGCAGAGGGATGAGGGCCACTGGAGGCCTCCGGCCATGGGCACCCAGCCAGCCTCATAAATGTCTGACAGCTGGAGGGAGACTCAGCTCGCTGCTATCGAAATGAGCTTGTTACTGCTAATTTCCCTGGCTCACCAACTGATGTATCCAGTGTGTTCCTGAATCTCCAAATATGTTTCCAAAGCTACCCTAATATCTGAGAAGAGTCAAGAAATGTAGGTGAACTTCAGGGTGGCCTAGGTTTCCCCAACCAAAGTGTGGGCAGCAGAAAAGGGAGCAAAAGTCATTCATTCAACAGCTGATGTAGCTATACAATTCAGGTCAACTTTTACCCACAAGGCTGCTCATTCCTGCAGTGAAAGGGGACACAACAGGATGAACGATCCTACCCTGACGCTAGGAATAACCCCTACCCTGACGCTAGGAATAACCCCCACCTCTTATCAAGCACTCCTTTTATAGAAGAGAAACAAGACTCAGAGACGTTAAGGGATTTGCCTGGGGTCACACAGCTAGTAAGTGGCAAGGCCTTACTCTAAAGCTAGTGCTCTGCAAAGAAAGCAAGAAAAAGAGGCCAAACATGGGAGTGATGACACCTATCACACCACCTAGGCATCATGTACTCCGGATCAGATGTGCCTCCTTCCTGGGAGATCAGAGAGGAGGATAAACGTCCACTGGCCACCCTGAGCCAGAGAAGGCTTCCTGGAAGAGCCGTGTAATTGATGCCCAGGGCTGCGCAAGCTCAAAGGAGGGAATGGGTATCCACATGTCAGCACAGCTAAGAGTGGTCGAAGAAGTCTATCAGGGTAAGAGCACCACAGCCTGCACTGCGGGCAGATCCCACCTCCTGGCTAGGCACCAGGCCAGGTGTCCAACTCACAAGCTAAGAAGTCAGCCCTGGTATATCCACAAGCCAGAATAGAAAGCAGCCATCAAAAACAATGTTTATGAAGAGGGCTAATAACATGTGAAAATGTTTACATAATGCTGAGAAAAGTCAGGATATAAGACTGTATTTTTTAACAGGCAAAAATTAAAACAGCCAAGAGTGGTGGCTAGAGTCTATAGTCCTTGCTACTCAGGAGGCTGAGGCTGGAGGATTCCTCAAGCCCAGGAATTTGAGGCCAGCCTGAGCAACATGGCTTTAAAAAAAATTCAAACAGGCTGGGCGCCTGTAGCTCAAGCGGCTAAGGCGCCAGCCACATACACCAGAGCTGGTGGGTTCGAATCCAGCCCGGGCCTGGACAACTACAACCAAAAAATAGCCGGGCGTGTGGCAGGCGCCTGTAGTCCCAGCTACATGGGAGGCTGAGGCAAGAGAATCGCTTACGCCCAGAAGTTGGAGGCTGTTGTGAGCTGTGATGCCACGGCACTCTACCCAAGGTGACAGCTTTAGGCTCTGTCTCAAAAAAAAAAAAATCAAACAACGAATTAGGGAAAAAACACCTTCAACAGAATAAGGTAAAATGTTAACAAGGTTACCTTGGAAGAATCAGATTATGGGAGCCCCGCTCCCTGCATCTCTTTGTATTTTGCTATGCTTTTCAAATTTTCCACAATAGGCCACGTGCTTCTTTAAAAAACAACAGCAACAGGTGTGTTTAAAGCAAACCAAAAGATGCCACTGCTGGCTCCACCCACCCTCCGCATCCCTTAGCACTGCGCACCTATAGTCCCTGAGTGGCTCCCACCTCCTGCACCCACCGCCCTGCATGACAGGAGGGCACTACACTGGCAGTTAGAAGATCTGGGTAAGGCTCTCCCAGAAGCCCTGGGGAAATGGATACATCATGCCAGACATGCACTGGAACCTCTAGTATCCAGAATGCTGTGGAGCTGAGAAATCTACACCTGGGTTCCATTTGCAGCCAGGTAAGGGTGTCAGCTACCCTCAGGTGATCAAGACCCAGAGGAGGATGCTGTAAACATACTTCATGGATTCAAGGATACATCATCTCAGCTGCCACCATCCACAATCTTGCTCTGAAAACAAGGTACCCACAAGCTGCCAAAGTGTCCCTCCTCCCTCCTCCTACATTTCAGCCCCATTTTGGGGTTCTCTGGTCCCAATGCAGCCACTCACCCCTCCTCTTTAAGGGCATTTCAGGGTGAATACTCTCCTTGGACAGAGCAGGGTTGTATTGAGAGACATCTGGAAGCGTAGGATTGCAACATGGAAAAGTGTTTAATGTGACATTAGGTGAGGAGGGCAACAAGGAAAATGTTATCTTCTCTGCCACTGCGTTGTGACTGGGTGGAAATAGGTGCACAAGCCAAGAGACCGAAGGACAGAGGAAACTGAACCTGGCAGCTGTGGAACAGGGAATATTATTCTATTTTCCAAACTTCCTGGATTATCGTGACTCTTTCATGCACTGTCCCCACATCCATGGTGACGTGACCAGGTACACGTATAAAAGCAGTGGGCGTGCACACCCCCGAGCGTCCTATTTGGAGCCTGAGACCACAGTGGCACCTGCTGCACCCCTCTGCTGTGCCCTGCCATTCTCTCGTTCACAGTCTCCCTTGGTTCCTTGGCCCCATCTGTCCTGGGATTGTCTGGCCCGCAAGTGTGGGAGCTTCCCAAGGGCAAGGGGCTGCTTTCCTTATCTTTTTTCTCAGCAATTGTTATAAAAATAGCGTCTCAGTGTACATTTTCAACAAAATAAAATAAGAGGTTTTTGCAAGATGAAAAAAGTGCTGCCCACGGATGGTGGTGATGGTAGCACAGCAAAGTAAAGGCACTTTATGCTAGTAAGTGTGGTATGTTTAAAAGTCAAGATGGTAACCTTTATCATCATTTTAAAAAAGCCTTGCTGTTAAAACCATAAAAACCCTCCCTTTCCTCCCCTCCAGCCCCATCTCAAAAGGGAGGAGGCTGCACTCCTCACCTTCATGTTTATCCAGAGTGAAGTGTGGGAATTAGAGGCTGGGGCTTGGCTCCAAGGCTCTGGGCTTGTCACAGGGGCCTTTTCCCACCTACCCAGGCCTAAAGCTGGCACTGCATCACTTCCTGGCTCACTTGCTTTGTTTTCTTTTTTTTCTTCTTTTTCTGTCAAGTTGTTACAAACCTGTTTACCTTTCGGCTGCAAAGGGCCTGAGCTCCAGGCAAACAGAATCTAAGTGGCAGCTAGGAAGGAGAGATGGAAAGGGGGACCCTCCCAGGACCAATGGAGTGACAGGGAAAGGCAGGACTCCACTCTCCCAACAAAACCCTGCTTCCTCCCTCCCATTCAATACCCATTTGCCTATAACAAGCCAGGCACCTTGACAGACATGGGAAAGTACTGGGCTGCTAGTGAAGGGAAGTTCCTCGATCATGTCTGCTAAGATGCAGAGCGCAACTGTTGAAGTCTGTGCCATGAGTTGATGGAGAATGGGCCAGCTCTGCTGTGGGGGACGGCAGGGCAGGTTCTGAGAGAGAGTGACATGTGTAATAGACCTTTAGAGAAAAGGAGGAGCTAGCCAGGTGGACAGAAACAGCCAGGCATGGACAACCAGGTATGGTGTTGCACCTGTAATCCCAGCTACTCAGGAGGCTAAAATAGGAGGCCAGGAGTTCAAGACCAGCCTGGGAAACAGAGTGAGACCTCATCTTGAAACACACAAACAAAACAATAACAAAAATAAACAAACAAGACAACCTGGCAAGGCACTGTGAGTAGAGGAACCAGCAAAGGCTTAGGATCTGTGTAAGAGTCTAGCATCCTGGCAGTCTGGGGCAGGGCCCATGTGCCAGGCTGAATGTGGCCTGCTGGTGGCAGTGAGCCCGGGGAGGATGCTGAATGGAGGGGTTCCTCTGGGCACCTGCCTTCCCTGCCTTCCCAGCACAGTCCTGGGGCTTTGGGCACTTTCTAGGTGCCAGAGGGCTCCCTCCTGGTTTATTCCTTCCCGAATTCACAGACAGTAACAGCCAACAGCCCAAGCCAGTAATCCTTGGCCCTGGTTGCATGTTCAATTCACCTGCAGAGCTTTAAAAAATAAATGCAGGAGACAGGGAAAGTGTCCAACAGAGGCTCTGATTTAATTGGTCTGGGGTGCAGCCCAGGCACCAATGTTTTTTCAAAGCTGCCCAGATGACTCTAACGAGCTTGCTGTCAGGCAGCACCCCACGGTACCGTCCCCATCAGGGTTGACAAACAGCAGCTTCGGTGTCAGCCACCTCACCTGAGTCTGAATCTGAGCTCCACCACTTAGATGTGAGACCTGGGTAGAGTCATCAGAGAAAAAACACAGGATGCCCAGGTAAGATTTTTGTTTCACAAGAACAACAAATAACTTTTTAGTATGAGTACATCCCAAATATTGCACATACTATGTTGAAATTTTTTCATTGTTTATCTGAGGTTCAACTGTAAGTAGAAAATCTTGTATTTTTATTTGCTAGATCTGGCAGCCCTACGCTTAAGGCGAGTTATTTAACTTCTCTGGGTCTGAATTTCCCCCTTTGGTACCAGTGCAGTAAATGAGGCGGAAGAAGGCAGTGAGATGCTTGGCATAAAGCCAGCACCCAGTGGGTGGCTTTTCCTCCTTCCTTCTCAGAACCTTGTTTCAGCACTTTTTTTTTCATTATGAAAACGTCACGCATATTCCAAAAGTAGAAAGGCTGGTAACAATAGACCCCCATATATCCCTGTAGTGAATGCTGTTACATATCCCGCCCAGGTCCTCTTTATCTGTAGCTACTGGGAGTTGTGGGGCTAATGGTTCACAGATGTCCTTTTATCAGGAGACTTGTGCTGGGTCAGACAATTATGCTCCCCCCAACATGGTGTGTGTGTGTGCCTGCCTACAGCCAAGAACTAACTGACTTGGGAACAAAGGACTGACCCCCATACGTCAAGGTGTGGCCATTCTGAGGGACAGTTCCTGCCCTTATGTACCCATGGGTCAGGCCCTGCTGGGGTCTAGCCGAGACCACAACCCTGCTGCCCCATCCCACTCTCCTCACTTCTCCTCCTGGGAACACGCCCCGAATCAACCACCTGAATCCCCATCTCAGTCTTAAATTCTAAGAACCCAACCTAGACTAACTCTTGAATTCACATTCAACAGTTATCAAGATTTGTACCACACAGGCTTCACTTAATTTAACTCCTTTCCTTTAGATATTTGTGCATTTGTTTTGGCTGAAGTGTTTTATATTTCCCCTACATCTTTTATGATGCATCTCCAAAAAAATATGGGTAGTTAGGTTTTGACTTCCTTCCCTGATCTCCCTCCCAAAGGGGAAGGCTCTTATGGGGGAAAGAGTCATAACTCCCAGCAGTACCAAGGGACAGACACCAGAAGCCAACCAAGCAGGCACCTGGCCATCAGTTCTGGCTTTCACCCAGCCATGGACTATGCTGTGGCTTTGGTGGCTAGCAGGCCATGGTCTTCCCAGGTCCCACCTCTTTTGTGTAGACCAAGAGCTTCGGAATAGTGTCCTGGCATCCTTGTTGTGATACTGCCAGGGCTTAAGTTTCTCTCCACCCTGAATGCAGGGTATGGCATAGAAGAGTCAAGCTGGCTATGGTTAGCCTTCCGGCCAAAGCCCCTGCCACCCTCCTGCTGACACCTTAGGCAGTCCTACCAATCTGAAGTGGAGCCACAGGGCCACATTCCTGACCACAGAGCCTGACATGGCTGGCAGGAGAACCACAACAGCTTTAAAAATATATACACATATGGTGAAAGACACATAACAAATTTACTATCTTAACTACCATCTTAACCTTTTTTTCTTTTTTTGAGACAGGGATTCATTCTGTTGCCCTGGCTGGAGTGCAGTGGCCTCAAGATAGCTCCAACTCCTGGGCTCAAGTGATCCTTCTGACCCAGCCTCCTGAGTTAGCTGGCACTATAGGCACATACCATCACATTGAACTGATTTTTTTATTTTCTGTAGAGACATGGTCTCACTATGTTGCTCAAGCTAGTCTCAATCTGCCCTCCTGGGATCCTCACACCTTGGAGATTATAGGTGGGAGCCACTGCACCCCATCCATCTTAACCTTTTTAAAGTGCATAGTTCAAGACTATACTTTCAGGGATCATTTCTATAGTTCATTCAAGTGCACAGTTCAGTGGCATTAAGTACATTCATGACGTTGTATGACCATCACCACATCTAGTTCCAGAGCTTTTTCATCATCTCAAATTATCTGTACCCTGTCATCCTAGCTTTTGAGTTCTAAGAAAATTTAACTTTAAATCACAGCTTTTTCACTTGCTCCCTGTATGACTCTGGTAGTTAAGCGAAACCTCTCTAAGCCTCAGTTTCCTTATTTGTAAAAAGGAGTAGCTCACAGGGTGTCATTAAAGTTAAAGCTAACGGGTATTAATTACCTAGAGCCGTGCCTGGCGTTACTGAGTATGTCAGGCTGGGTCCCCCATGTCTGAAGAGGCTCTTCCCCACCCTTGACCTTTGCTCCCTGCTCTGCTCCTCTCCAGCTTCCTGGGCTGTCTGTCTGTAGTGACTCAGGATGAGAAGGTTGCTTCCCTCTCCCAGAGGCAGAGCAACTGGAATGGGCACTAATGGGTTCCAGCATTTTCCTCTAACCATGCCCAGAATCCAGCTCCAAACCAAAGAGTTACAAAGGCCTTTAAACTCCACACTCAGTACCTCAGGGCGAGGTCAGCCAAAACCTGCATTTCCAAGCACAGTACTTTTATACTTTGAAAACAGCCAAATGTGAGCTGGCCACTTCTAAGGGTCAGAGCTCCCAGAAGAGCTTTGGGCCTCCTGGCTGCAGGCACCAATGGCTGCCTCTCCCGCCTTCTCCCTCCCTCCCTCCCAGCTGCAGAGTCACCTCCCAGTCAAGGCACTGGGCTACCTTTCTCAGTCCAAATGCAGGCCTGGGGTCAGGCCCCGAGACCTGTCCTCTAACCAGCCACGGTGTGCCCCTAGGCAAGTGTCCTGCTCTCTCAGGTCTGTGAAATGAAGAAAGGGCTCCCTGTGAAAAGGACTCAGCTCTCTTCCAAACCACCCATCCTACAATTTATGTGGACCTCAGCCTCCAAGCTGGATAGGACCTCACCGGCTCCTGGGATCCAGTTTTCTCCACTGCATTCCGCTTTACAGACAGGAAACTGACACCTAAGGGTAAAGCTACTGGCCCAAGATGTCACATGTGCTTCAGTAGAGCCAATTCATACTTGACTGTCTTAGGAAATTTCATGGAGCAGAGGCAACATTTCTGGGACTCCAGGAGAACCAAAGCCTCCACTTTGCAACTCTTCCCCTGAAACACAGCAACCAACACAAAGCATCCAGCCATTCAAATCCTATGCGTACACAATTTATATTTTTTCCCCTTTTTGTAAATTAATTAATTATTATGGGGGGGGACAGAGTCTCACTCTGTCACCCTGGGTAGTGCCATGGCATCACAGCTTACAGCAACCTCGAACCCTTCCAAGCAAGCCTTCAGTCTCCCAAATAGCTGGGACTACTGGCACCAGCCACAACCTCTGCTTAGGTTTTCTATTTTTATAGAGATGGGGCCTGGCTATTTTTAGAGGTGGGGTCTCGCTCTTCCTCAGGCTGGTCTCGAACTCCTGAGCTCAAGCAAATCACCTGCCTTGGCCTCCCAGAGTGCTAGGATTACAGGCATGAACCAGCATGCCCAGCCAACAGTCAATTTATTAAAATCAATTGTATTTTTATATACTAGCAAAATAACTAGAAAATGTTTTAAAAGTACCATTTATAACAGCACCAAGAAGCACAAACTGTGCAGGTACAAATTAAACAATAATATAGTAAGATTTGTATGTTGGAAATCACAAAACATGGATGAGAAAAATCAAAGATCTAAATATATGGAGAGATACACCATATTTGTTGACTAGAAGATTCAATGTTGCTGAAATGACGATCCTGCCCAAATTGGTCTATAGATTCAATGCGATCACAAACAAAACTCCAACAGGTGTTTTTGCAGAAATCAATGGGTGATTCTAAAATTTACATAAAAATACTAGTGCCTAGAATAGGCAAAACAACTTCGAAAACAAACAAAATTGGATGATTCACATTACCTTATTTTACTTTATTTTGTTTGAGACAGAGTCTCACTTTGTTGCTCTCAGTAGAGTGCCAAGGCATCATAGCTCACGGCAACCTCAAACTCCCCTGGGCTTAAGCGATCTTGCCTCAGCCTCCCAAGTAGCTGGGACTACAGGCACCCGCCACAACGCCCGGCTATTTTTAGAGATGAGGTCTCGCTCTGCCACAGGCTGGTCTGGAATCTGTGAGCTCAGGCAATCCACCTGCCTCAGCCTCCCAAGTGCTAGGATTACAGGCGTGAGCCACTACACCCAGCCTCATTACCTTATTTTAAAACTTACTATAATAGGCTCGGCGCCTGTGGCTCATGCGGCTAAGGCGTCAGCCATGTACACCTGAGCTGGCGGGTTCAAATCCAGCCCAGGCCCACCAAACAATGATGGCTGCAACCAGAAAATGGCCGGGCGTTGTGGCGGGTGCCTGTAGTCCCAGCTACTTGGGAGATGGAGGCAGGAGACTTGCTTGAGCCCAGGAATTGGAGGTTGCTGTGAGCTGTGATGCCACAGCACTCTATCCAGGGTGACAGCTTGAGGCTCTGTCTCAAAAAAAAACTTACTATAATAAACTATAGCAATCAAGACAGTGTGGTATTGGTAAAAGGACAGTGTGGTATTGGTAAAATAAACTATAGCAATCAAGACAGTGTGGTATTGGTATTGAGAGAGAATAGAGTCCAGAAAGAGAATCGCATATATATAATCAATTGAATTTATTTTATTTATTTTTATTTTTTATAGAATGGAGTCTTATTATATTGCTCAGGCTGGTCTTGAACGCCTGGCCTCAAGCAATCCTCCCATCTTATCATTCCAAAGTCCTGGGATTACATGCATGAGCCACTATACCCAGTCTATTATCAATAGACTTTTGGATAAAGGTAATTCAAATGAGAAAGGGTAGCTTTTCAACAGATGGAACTAGAACAATCCCTATATGCAAAAAAAAAAAAAAAAAATTTAAAGACGATGAACTATGGCTTAAAAATTAACTCAATACGGGTTATAAACCTAAATGTATATCTAAAAAATATAAAACTTTCAGAAGAAAACACAGAAGAAAATCTTTGTGACCTGGGATTTAGTAGAGTTCTCCAAATGACTGACAAAAGAAGTATGAAAAAAAAACTGACAAACTACAGAATTAAAAACTTCAAAAAATGCCTTTAAAAGCGTAAAGCAGGGGTCCTCAAACTTTTTAAACAGGGGGCCAGTTCACTGTCCGTTTGAGGGCTTGACTATAGTTTAAAAAAAAAACTATGAACAAATTCCTATGCACACTGCACATATCTTACTTTGAAGTAAAAAAACAAAATGGGAGCAGCATCTGTGGCTCAAAGGAGTAAGGCCCCGGCCCCATATACCGGAGGTGGTGGGTTCAAACCCAGCCTGGGCCAAAAACTGCAAAAAAAAAAAAGGGGGGGGGGAGGAACAAATACAAATACAATATTTAAAATGAAAAAAAGGCGCCCCCTATCTGCCAAAAAAAAAAAGACCTCCTAACTTCAGAAAAAAAGGCCCTACTAACTGCAAAATAAAAAAACAAAATAGAACTCCTAACTTCAAAAAAAAATAAATCCTAACTTGTTCTTACCTCAGTCCTCAGGCAGCAGAAGGCTCTGCACAGGCAAGCTCGTGACTCCTCTGATAACGAGTCTCCGAGTCTCCGTCTCACCCGAGACTGAGAGGAGGAGTCCAGAGACAGAGAGAAGGAGGGGAGTGGGAGAGTGCGGCGCACATTCCACACATGCGCACTGCGGCCGGGACCAGTCGGCTGCTAAGCAGGACAGGCACCAGTGGCCGGTGGGCAGTAGTTTGAGGACCCCTGGCGTAAAGAAACCAAACCATAGACTGGGAGAAAATATTTGCAAAACACATACCTTTTAAATGGCTGATAATCAGAATAGTAAAGAACTCTCAAAATTCACTAAGGAAAAAACAAATAGGCTTGGCACCCACAGTACCATGGTTATGGCACCAGCCACATACAAGGAAGTTGGCAGGTTTGAACCCGGCCCCAGGCCAGCTAACCAACAAGAACAATTGCAATAAAAAATAGCCAGGCATTGTGGTGGGTTGGCACCTGCTACTTGGAAAGCTGAGGCAAGAGAATCGCTTAAGTCCAAGAGTTTGAGGTTGCTGTGAGCTATGACGCTACAGCACTCTCCCCAGGGCAACATAGTGAGACTCTGTCTCCCCCCCCAAAAAAAAGAAGAAGAAGAAGAAGAAGAAAACAATGCAACTAAAAAAAAATGTGCAAAGCTTTGAACATCAAAGAAAATAAGCCCTCTTTTTTTTTTTTTTTTTTGAGACAGAGCCGCAAGCTGTCACCCTGGGTAGAGCACTGTGGCATCACAGCTCACAGTAACCTCCAATTCCTAGGCTCAAGCGAGTCTCTTGCCTCTGCCTCCCAAGTAGCTGTGACTACAGGCACCTGCCACAACACCCGGCCATTTTTTGGTTGCAACCGCATTGTTGTTCAGCGGGCCCGGGCTGGATTCGAACCTGCCAGCTCAGGTGTATGTGGCTGGCACCTTAGCCGCTTGAGCCACAGGCGCCGAGCCAGAACATCAGAGAAAATATACAGAGGCAATTAAGGCCGAGCAAGCATGGTGGCTCACATCTGTAATTCTAGTACTCCAGGAGGCCAAGGTAAGTGGATTGCTTGACCTCAGGACTTCCAGACTGGCCTAAGAAAGAACAAGACCCTGTCTTGTCTCTTCTAAAAAGAGAAAAACTAACCAGGTTTTGTGGCAGGCAACTACGGTCCCAGCTACTTGGGAGGCTGAGGTAAGAGGATCACTTGAGCCCAAGAGTTTTGAAGTTGCTGTCAGCTATGATGCCAGGCACTCTACTCAAGGTGACTGCGTGAGACTCTGTCTCCCCACCACAAAAAAAAAAAAAAAAAAAAAAAAATAAGGCAAATAAGCACATGAAAAGATGGTCAAAGTCACTATCATTAGGAGTGTGCCACCCCCTCCTGCCCTTCCTGTCCCAAAGATTCTGCAATCTTTGGGGTGACAATGTATAAATAATTAAAAAATAAAACCACAATGAGATGCCACTACACATCTATGAGAATAACTCAAATACATAATAAAAGCAAAGTGACCATACCAAGTGCCAGACAATGTACAACAGTTTGGCAGTTTTTATAAAGTTAAACATACCTCTAACCATACACTCAGCAATTCTACTCCCAGGTAATTACTCAAATGAATTGAAATCTATGTTCACCCCAAAACCAGAACACAAATATTTGTAGCCAAAAAACCTGGAAATAATCCAAACGTCCATCCATGCACCATCATAGATGACTCTCAAAGCCATATGCTGAGTTAAGGAAAAAGGTACAAAAGGCTACTTGCTGTATAATTACCTCTATAGGCTATTCTGAGAAAGGCAAAACTATAGAAATAGAAATCAGATCAGTGATTGCCAGCAGCCGGGGTTTGGAATAGGGGTTAACTACAAAGACTCACCAAGGAACTTTCCGGGGGGATGAAAATGTTCTGTATATTGACTGGGTGATAGTAGTTACATAACTTTCAAAATCCATACAACTCAAAAAGTTTTAGCCAGGCACGGTGTCTCATGCCTATAATCCTAGCACTTTGGGAGGCTGAGGCTGGTGGATTCCTTGAGCTTAGGAGTTCGAGACCAGCCTGAGCAAGAGTAAGACCCTATCTCTACTAAAAAAAATAGAAATTGCAGTTGGGTTGTGGGCACCTGTAGTCCCAGCTACTTGGGAGGTGGAGGCAAGAGAATCACTTGTGCCCAAGAATTTGAGGTTCCTGTGAGCTATGATGCCATGGCACCCTACCCAACAGAATGAGATTCTGTCTGAATAAACGAACAAACAAATACTGCATGTAAATTGTATCTTAATAAACAAAAACAAACAACAAACCTTATGCAGCTTCACAAGGGCTCTTTTTCTTTCTCTAGCTAGTCTGTTAACTTGCTACTAGAATGTGGGAGCTGTTCTGACCCAGAGAGGTTCAAATGCCTCATCCAAGGACCCAAGCTCTGGAGACAGACAGATCTGGGTTCAAACCCCAGCTCTGTCCCTTACTAGCTAGTCCCCTCTAAGCCTCCATTTCTAACACACAAAGTGCAGATAAGTAATAACAGAACTTACTTTACTGGCAGGACAAACTGAGCTTAAGGAATAAGAAACACAGTGTAGTGTCTGCCACATATTTTGTACTTGAATTTTAGCCATTATGATTACTCCTACTGCTCTTGTCACTGTTTACTGAAAGAGCAGGACTGAGTTTCAGGGAACTACTCCAAACCATGTCCAGCTACATAAAGTGGGCCACACCAGGCACCAGGGTCACCTGTATTCTGGTTACACCCCCAAGAGGCAAAGGCAGACCCACAACTTGCCTCTAAGTCATTCACAGTCTGGATGGGTTAGTAGATAAACTCAGGGCAAAGTCAACCCCCTGCAAGGGAGCAGTGTAGGGATGAGAGCCTCTGAAGGCTCAGCAAAGACAGAGGCCACTGTGGGCTGTGCAATCCCTGAAGCCTTCCTGGAAAAGAAAGGCTCTTAGTAAGCCTTAAGGACAAATCAGGCATAATAAAATCAAAGGAAAGGAGCTCTCAGGAAGGGAAGAACCAGAAAATCTCTCAACCCATGATTTCTCCCTGATGGCCCAGCCCCCAGCCTTCTACCCATCTCTGGCAAAAGGCAGCAGGCATTCCACATCCTTGGCATTTCCTTCCAAGGAACAACCCTGTGCCAAGGGGAGGTGCGGGCATGACAGAAGAGAATCCAGGCACCCACATGTGTCCCAACATCTGGGCAGGCGAATCTGATGAAGGGTTGGCCTGAGATCTTGGTCTTTAACTCCCTCCCTGCCTTTTTTTTCCATGGACTTGAATTTGGGTTTGTCTGGGGAGTGTTTTCTTAAGCCCGAGTGTTTTTCCTGCAGACCAGCCCCTCCCCCTCCTGCCTCTTCTGCGTCCCTGGCCCGCGTCTGGGGCAGGAGCAGCGGGCCCAGCAAAATGCTGACTGGCCCGGTGCAGAGCCGCCTTTGATGCGCACCACCCTCTAGACTTCAATGTCGCTGTGTGCACGGCCCCTTTAATAAGTTATTTCCGTGGAAAACCCTGGTAACTCGGTCGTGAATCAAGCCTATAAACACCTCAAACCCATCAAAGCACCCAAGAAAGGAGGGGTGGGCGAGCAAAGAAAACCCCTTACGGTAACTCACACAGTGCTCCCTCAGAAGGGCCCGGGATCCGCTGTCAGTAGAGGTCAGTGCCCCCTCACCTGGGGCTCAGTCAACCCACTGAAGAAATGATGATGTCCCCCAGAAATCCAGCAGCCAAAGCCCCAAAGGACACTGCCTCTCTGTGTGTCCCAAGGACAATCCTGACCCAACTCCCAACAAGATTTATAGCCCAGAGAGGCAAACCCGGCCAGCTGCTCCCGGGGTACAGGAATGTAATGTTTTGGCTACCGGTGAAAGGCCCAGTTTATTGGAAACACACTTCTTTTCCAATGTTTAGTTTCCTTTCACTCTTTTCTCCTTTTTGTTTTTCCCGGAGTGCACTGCCCAGGGCCTTGGGAGAGGACATGAAGCTAAAAATCCTGCCTCAGGGGAGCTGGGGGAGGCAGGGGGACAGAGACCTAGTCTCGACTGAGTGGCATGGACAGGCACTGTCCCTCAGGGCCTCGTCCGTAAGGGGGTGGAATGAACCAAATCCCCCCTTGAAGTACTTTTGGCTAAAACGCTGTGGTCTTGGAAAACAGTCTGGCAGACTGTCTAACCAGGCTGGCTACACATATAACAGACAGCGCAGCACTCCACTCCCAGGTCTGTACCCAAGAGAAGTAGGATCCTGTGTCCATAAAAAAGGCTGGTGCAAGAATCTTGACCAAAACAACATGAGCAGAAACCCCAAACTGGGCACTCAGAGCAACTGGGAACCACCAATAATGGAAAGGACACTTAAGCCTAAGGGACACAACGTAAGGTACGTGACACACCTCCTGGGCGAGGGGCACAACTACAACACGGACCTCACCTAACAAACACAAATACTGTGACCTAATCATATGTACCCTCATAATAATCTGAAATTTAAAAAAAAGAAAGGATGCAATAGACCAGGAGACCCATGGCGCATTCCCATAGAACCTTCCCAGCTATGAAAATGAGCAAGCAACACTTATCCCCAACAATGTGGATGAAACCCACATGTCTTCTGTTGAGTTAAAGAAACCCACAGTATATGCCTGCCATGTGCATCAGGTTCAAAACCAGTAAACCAGTCTTAGGTGTTGGAAGTCAGGATGGTGTTTAGTGATCGGTGGGGAGTGGGGAGTAGTTGGAAGGGGACGTGAGGGGGGATTTGGGGTCATGTTTCATTATCTGGGCTGTAGATACACAAGGTGTTCACTTTGTGAAAATTATTCACTAGTGATACGTGTGTGTTTCTGTACTACTAAACATCAGTAAAAAGTTTATATTAAACAAGAAAAAAAACCTCTACATTCTGGCTCTGCGCCTGTACTCAGTGACTAGGGCGCCAGCCACATACACCAGAGCTGGCGGGTTCAAACCCAGCCTGGGCCTGCCAAACAACAAGGACAACTACAACAAAAAAATAGCCAGGCGTTGTGGCAGAAGCCTGTAGTTCCAGGTACTTGGGAGGCTGAGGCAAGAGAATTGCTTAAGCCCAAGAGTTGGAGGTTGCTGTGAGCTGTGACGCCACCACAGCACTCCACTGAGGGTGACATAATGAGACTCTGTCTCACAAAACAACAACATAAAAAAAACTCTCTACATTCTTGAACCATACAAACCTAGTCTCTAAGGCCACCGCCATCCAATTATCTATTATTTCCAGGACACCCATCCTGGGCTGACCACAGAGACAAGTCTAGCCCTCCCTCAAGTGGCATTCAAGGCTCTCCCTGTGGGCTTCATTTCTTACCACCCTACCAGGATCACTCCCCCTTCCCAGAATAAGTGTCCTCACATCTCCTTGCCTTTGGCCAGCAGTTCCCTGGACCAGGATGCCCTTTCCCCTCACAGCCTGGTGAAATCCTCCTCCTCCTTCAAGCCCAGGTCCGACTCCAGCCTCTGAGGCAGTTGGCCTGAGTGGCAGCCTCCTCCCAGCCCATGCTGTTAGGAAACAGCATTTACACGGCCTCTCTAGGAAGTGATTTTTTTCTCCTAGTCTTTCCTATTAGATTCTAAGTTTCCTGAGAAGGCCTTGCCACCTAGGTATCTTTTCTTCCACACAATCCCACCCCTCATGCTGACACTTGATTACCAATTCACTTAGTTACCATTCACCGAGAATTAAATGTGTGCCAAGCACACTGTACTGTGGACTGTCCACATGTGATCTGTATGCTGTCCACCCGAGCTGATGCCAAGCCCACCATTCAAAAGAGGAAATGCAGGCTGCAAAGAGCAGCTAAGTGGGATAGATGGAAGGTCAGTCTGGCCCCAACATCTGGGTTTTAACCCCTGCCTTCTCGGGTCCTCTGGTGATCTCTACCCTTCACTTCCAGGTCTAGAAGCAGATCTGGCAGAGCTGGGTGACCCTTTTTCAGTAAAGCTGTTCAGACCCGAGGGAAGGATCAGGGTGCAGGGGATGCCATGGCTCAGGCAAGGCTCCCCCAGCTCTCCTGAGCACTCACAGGAAACCCACATTCCTACATAAGACAAACACGACAACATCCTGATGCACAAGTTGGGCAGGTGCTCTAAGCAAATGTCACTTCAGCCACCCCCAGACTCCATTTTCTCATCTAAAAACTGTGATGTTTCCACACTGGCTTCACCAGGTTGTGGCAAAAATCTAATGTGTGAGCAACCAGCGACACTCAGATGTGATCTCCTTGGAGCTCTTGCACAGCTTAGTTCCCAGAACACAGATTGCAACTGAAGGAACCAGGCTGGCTCACAAATGGAACTGTCTGGCTTAAGACACCATGTGCACTGAAGCCCAGAAGCATATGCCGAGGGCACAGATACAGAAAGGCCTGCTGTCTGGAGGGGAAGATGGCCTGGGTGCAGAGGCCAGGTCCATCTTGACCTGGGTTTTTAACCCATACTGCATGTTAGAATCACCTATGGAATGAAGAAAAAAACAAAACCCAATCCCCAGTGCAGCCCCAACCATTTCTGGAATGGCATGTGAGGTTTCAAAAACTCTTTAGGGGACTAATGTACAAAGAGGGTTGAGAACCAATGAGTTAGACCAAGTAGTCCATTTTACAGATGGACAAGCTGAGTGGAAGCAATTGGAGACTCCCAAGAGAGATGGGGCAGAGTCAGGACTAGGAGCTGGGTCTCCTGTCTTTCTGGCTAGGGGTGGCACTAGCTTTAGACTAGGAGGAAGGCCCTGGGGCTCCCTCTGGCCTTTGTCCTATAAGGAAGAAGGTAGGCAGCCAGGTGGGAAGAGATGGTGTCTTTCTACTGAAGAAACGGGGCCCTTTTTCCACTCTCCATGGCTCCTCTCCCAGCTCAAACAGCAGCAGAAACCCCAAAGATTCCAACCCCCGCCCCCCCCAACCCAAGTCAGAGTCTACTTGGACCTGAGACAGATAATATGAGCTGACAGGCTCCGGGGGTGTGGAGGACCCACAGCCTTTCCGTGAAATCCGTTCTGTTCTGCTTTGAAACCCCAAAGAGGGGCGAAGGGAGTGGGCCCTTCTGAGAATTACGAACATACTCCCAACGTGTACTGCGCTGGCCACTGGGAGGACGAGATGCAGGGCCTGCCGCAGAGTCAAGTTCCCAGCTCCATTCCCAGTATCTGTCCTCTGGGAGCACCTTGGGGTATTCACTTTGGAAGCAGTGTC
Source organism: Perodicticus potto (assembly GCA_963574655.1). Lineage (NCBI taxonomy): Eukaryota > Metazoa > Chordata > Mammalia > Primates > Lorisidae > Perodicticus > Perodicticus potto. Next base: position 67,604 of record CAUYRH010152398.1, read on the forward strand.
CCCTCTTCTCCCGCGATCCTGGGGAGCAGGCCTCAGAGGGACTGTGCACATCCCTCAGGCCGGCAGCCTCCTCACTCATCCGGGTAAAGCCTGAGGTCTAGAGCAGACTCGTGGTTTCAGAAGACACACAGCTGCTGAGTGGCAGGGCCAGGACCGGACACCTGGGCTGGGGACATTCCCTTGAGTGCGAGTTATAAGGCAGAGGTTAGAAGGGCTGAGGAAGGTAAGTGAACCTAGGAAGCAGATGGTGGGGGGAGAAATAGTCTTGGGACACCCTGGGCACATGTGCCCAGATGGGATGTGTGGCAGCCTGAGGTGCCTGTGGGTATCCCATTTCACTTTATTCCACCAAAGAGGCTGGAGCCAGAACATCCATAGACCACCACAGTCCCTCCAATGCACTTCACTGGTCACATCTACCCAGCAAATCTCACCTTAGCTGCCTCCCACAGCTACTGAGATGCCAGATGGGATCCCACACCCAGCCCAGTCTGGCCCCTCCCAATGTCAGGCTGTGTGACATAGCCAGCCTTCCCTCCCTCTGCCCCACCTGGCACAGAAGGCCCGACAGCCCAGTCTCTCCCTATTCTGCCCAGAACTGGCCTTACCCCAGCCAACTCAAAGGGATCAAAATGTCTTCCGGGCCCCTCCCTATCTGTGAGCGCCCACCTCTCCTTTCACAGATCAATTCAAGTCTTGGCCATGATTCACCTGGCAACCTGGGACAGTGGCTTTGATGTCCACCCCAGATATGAGACCTCTGTTTCTGCAAACCTAGAAACTGCTACCACATGGTAGCAGTAGGGTCCCTCCCTCAGGCCAGGGCAGCCCCCACTTCACAGAAGTGCCACCCCCAAGGCCTTACCTTCTCTGACGGGGGGGGGGGGAGGGGACACAGGGAACTTGGCCCTGAATATCAGGAATTCTTTCCACAAAGGGCAACTGGAAAAGCAATGCTTTCCTTGGTGGCCAAAGGCCAAGAAGGGAAAATGTTTAATGTAAAAACATCTGACAAAGTGCCTTCGGGATATATTTTCTGCATCAAAGAAGTAGCTCTTGGCAACAGCCACTCTACCCTGACAAGGAAACTTTGCGTGGCTCCCGATTGTTACAGACGCCCGTGGAAAGCACGCCAGTGGTGACAGGAGGAGGGCGGGCTGTGGAGCCCAGCAGACAGATGGTTATGATTAGGCTAGATGCAACCAAAGGCATTTTCTAGAATTTCAGGTCTCCTCAGAAAACCTGCCGGTGCCCCCAATGATGCAGGCCACTGAGCTATAGTGAGGAGTTGGGACTATCTGCTACCGGCTCAGAGACCTGGAGGTACTCAACACCCCCCCACACATACCCAGCAGCCTCCTCTCAGCCCACCCACCCACCATCTCTCTGCTCATTCGTTCATCCACCCATCCAACCAGCAGAACCACACCGGGGCCTGGGTGACAGTTGTTCATCCTGAAGCATGGGTTCCCAGGGATGCAGAAGCCCCCAAATCTTAAAGACCATGCTTGAGTCCCAAATCTTCCAGGGACAAAGAAGATGCCTGAGGAACCCAACAGGTGCCAGAGTGTTTCAATCCCGGTTCTATTACTTTTTAGCTGGGTAGCCTGTGGAAAGTTACTTAACCTCTCTCATCCTTAGTTACATCTTCCTTTAATTTGACTAATAATAGTGGCTACCTCACAGAATCATTCCATAAATGAATATATGCATGGCATTTACAGCCTGGCACAGTGCTCTATACTAGCTGTGATTATTAAATATGTGGGATGATCTGTCTTTACCTCTATGTCTCTTTGGATCTCTTTGCTCCAGGCAAAAATCACTCATTCATTTATTCTGCAATGACCCCCTGCTAAGAACCAGGCACAGTGCTGGACACCAAACAAGGTCCTTCAAGACCAAGTAGATCCCAAGCTTCCTGGTCCCCATGACCATAATTTCTCTGTTCTAGCTTATTCCTCCAGTATTCAGGACAACCTCTCTAAACTCACTTCCCCCTATTCCCCAACCTCTCACAAACTCTTAGAACTTACAGTGCTACCACATGCCTATTTGCCTTTGCTCAAGCTGTTCCTTCTATGTGACAAGACATCTCTGGCCTGTTGTCTTCTTGGTGAACTCCTATTCATCCTACAAAACCCAACTCCAAATCACCTTCTCCATGAAGCTTTCCCTGAACCCCCACCTTCCGACCCTGACAGAGTCCCCTGCCTTTGACCCTGTGCTAGTGCTTATTAGCCTTGGCCATTTCTCTAGGGCAGTACTTAGAGCAGTCATTCACCATTCTTTGCTTGCTATCTGCCTCTTCTTCTAAACCAATGTTTTTCACAGCACACTTGAACCTATAAACTTCTGCACACACTTAAATCATGTTGATCAAAAAAAGGGCTGGGCCTGGGGGCTCATGCCTATAATCCTAACACTTCTAGGAGGCCGAGATGGGTGGACTGCTTGAGCTCAGGAGTTCAAGACCAGCCTGAGCAAGAGTGAGACTCCATCTCTACTAAAACTAGAAAACTAGACAGGCATTGTGGTGAGCACCTGTAGTTCCAGCTACTCAGAAGGCTGAGGCAAAAGGATCATTTGAGCCCAGGAGTTGGAGGTTGCTGTGAGCTATAATGCCACGGCCCTTTACTGAGGGCAACATAGTGAGACTCTGACTCCAAAAAAAAAAAAAAGAGAGAGAGAGAGAAAAGAATATACTTACTGTGCTTTGAACTTCTTTTGAAAATCATTTAATTTATGATCTTTAAATCTTTTTGTGGTATATCTAAGAGCTTCTCCCAGCACACCAGTGTGCCATAGAACACCAGTTGAAAATCACTGTTCTAGGTTCAGCGCCTATAGCTCAGTGGTTACGGTGCCAGTCACATACACCAAGGCTGGTGAGTTCAAACCCGGCCTGGGCCAGCTAAACAACAATGACAACTGCAACAAAAAATAGCCATTCATCGTGGTGGGTGCCTATAGTCCCAGGTACTTGGGAGGCTAAGGCCAGAGAATCGCTTAAGCCCAGGAGTTTGAGGTTGCTGTGAGCTGTGAAGCCCCATGGCACTCTACCCAGGGCAACAGCTTGAGACTCTGTCTCAAAAAAAAAAAAAGAAAGAAAGAAAAAAGAAAATCACTATTTTAGACCATCAGCACCTAGCGGGGAAGATCCCAGATTTCTCCATTTTGTATCACCTGCCACTGGCATGTAGTAGGTTCTTAATAAATGCTCAAAACATTGACTTGTCCAAGTGCCCATCGACAAATTGTGGTATGTGGAATACTATGCAGCCATAAAAAAGGAGACTTCACATCTTTTATGTTTACCTGGATGGAGCTGGAACATATTCTTCTTAGTGAAGTATCTCAGGAATGGAAACAAAAGTATCCAATGTACTCAGTACTACTGTGAAATCAATATATACCCACCTACATACTCATACGAATGGCAAAACATAACTATAGTCCAGATAGTAGAAGGGAAGAAAAGACAAATGGGAGGGGAGGGGAAAGATGGGAAGAGAGAGGACATTTGGGGGGACCTCACCTAATGTGCATGATGCAATGGTACATTTCAAAACTATTAAGCAAAGAGTATAATTGTGATGGATGTGTTACTTAGTTCAAGGCAAGCATATCACACTGTATATCAAATCAGCACACAGAACCCCGTAAATGCATCAATGTACACAGTTGTGATTTAACAAAAAAAGGGGAAAAAAACATAAACTAACCTAAAAAGGAACAAAAATCAAAGGGGCCAGATAGAAAACAAATAAAAAGATAGTAGATTTAAACTCACTTATATAAATATTTATATTGAATGTACATTGAGTAAACACTACAATTAAAAGACAGGGAATGTTAGACTACCTACAAAAACAAGACCTATTTACATGCTTTTTGTAATGGATGCTTTTTAAATGTAGTCATTGGCAGGCTGCAAATTAAAGGATGCAAAACATCTACCATGCAAAATCCCAAAGCCCTAACCAATGTAATTGGTTATCAATCCAGATTTCAATAGTTAGAGTGTGAACTAGTCACTTTGCTGGCCTCCCTTGAAAACTATGGCCATATTGTCTACTTCTTGGATACAATTTCCCAGGATTGCCTTAGTCTTCCTGATAAACAGGAGATGTATGTGTATATAAATGAAATCATCCTTTACCTCTGTTATCCCTACCTTGAAATGTAAATGTGATACACGGCCCTGCAGTAGACCTCGTGGGACTGGAGGAGAAAGACCAAGCAAGTGACGGAGAAGTTGGCTAGCCTGTCACGGAGCTGCTTGATAAATACTCCATGCCTCTTATTTGTGAGAAAACTGTATCTTGATCTGCTTATGCAATCTTAGACAGGTATTTTTTTCTTTTCCTTTAAAACAATTCAAACTGTTACGGTTTAATACAGACATGAAATAGCTTTCTTGCATCTGCACCTGTATGTGATCAGGCTGGCATCACACTTCTCACCCTGCATTACTCTCCGGGGATACATTTTCACAAAGTTTTGCTGCTCTAGAGAACGAGGTACCTCACACTCGCACAGGATTTCTCTGCCCCCTGAAAGGCACTGTTCGTCACACAGCTCAGTAGGACGGGGGCTCACGAGCGAGCGCTTCTTCACAGGTGCCCCTTCCTCGCCTTGTTTGGCTCCTGGGGCTCCTCCTCCAGCTCCATTTCTTCCCTCCGTCTCCCCCGCCCACACCCTCACACGCGAACACGGGGGAATCACAGACTGGGGGGTGCAGGCCTATGACTTCTCAATTTCCCGGAAACAGCTTATTTGCCCCTTAATTGTTAAGCACCAAGGATGTCTATAATGAACCCTAAAGGGTCCACATAAAACTAATATATATATTATGTTTATGTATATATATATATATATTGCAGTTTTTGGCCGCAGCCGAGTTTGAACCCTCCACCTCCAGTATATGGGGCTGGTTCAACTCCTTTGAACCACAGGCGCCACCTCAACATAAAACTAATATTTAGAATGGTTTTCTCCACTACACCCAGATAAATAATTGAAAATATTTATTCAAGAAATAGAAGACTTCTGTTTAAGTTTTACATTAATTCTCTCATTCCCTGAATGTCAGTTCATGTTTTTAAAATGAAGTGAGTGTTTTCTATATTCCAGAACACCAGGGACACAAAGAGGGTAATAACCACCTATTTTCCTTTACAAGTATCTTGATTTTCCCCAATTCTAGTTTTCTCTGTAGGCGATCTGTTACCGTGATTGCCTTTACACTGCAGTAGGGTAAACTATTTACATGGAATTCCTGCCTTATTTGACTGATCTGGTAAGGCAAAGAACAGAAACTTATTCTTATTCCTGTTTCCCATGATTACAATGATTACGAAGGTAACACAGGCTCAATTAACATCAGCTGACCACTTTCATGAATGGATGGCTACATTTCGAATAACATTTATATTCTCAAACACAGAGAATGGAATAGAATAATCATAATGCTATTGTATGATCGTTTCCCTTCAGTTTGTGACAGTGGGTAAGTCAAAAGCTATTTATTTCCATATAACATTAATTTTAAAAGTAAGAAGGCAATTCATAACTTTCAATTCTCCAAAGCAAATGAAAGCGTGAAAAAGAAGTATCAGACAGGACCAACTAGACAACCCCTAAGGACAGAGTGACCTCAAGAAACAGAAAACAATTTTGAAATAAGTAAAATCAGTTTCCTCAGAGACATCAGGAAGAATATTTTTACCCACAAAGAAAACTCATTAAAAAGAAAGTTCTTCAAAAATGAAATAATAAAAGGCAGGGCATGGTGGCTCACACCTGTAATCCTGGCACTCTGGGAGGCTGAGGCAAGCAGATTGCTTGGGCTCAGGAGTTCCAGCGAGATCCCACCTCTAAAAATAGCCAGGCATTGTGGCCGCCCCGGTAGTCCCAGCTACTTGGGAGGCTGAGGCAGAAGGATCACGTGAGCCCAAGAGTTTGCGGCTGCTGTGAGCTATGATGGCACAGCACTCTATCCAGAGCGACAGAGTGAAAACAATAAAAACTAAAACTAATGAGGAAGTAAATACCAGAGTAGAAAAAGCTGAAGCACAAATTATACAATTCTTGGAGAGAGAGAAGTTAAAACCCATTGCGTGTAGTTTGAGCAAACGCTCATATCCATCAAACAAGAGTTCCAGGAGCAGAGAAAGAAAAGGATGGAATAAAAAAAAAACATTAAGATAATAAAAATACTGATATTCTTCACAGATGCATTCAAACATTCAAGCATTTAATAGATATTTTTTGAGTGTCTCTTCTCTGCAAAGCATGATAACAGGCAGCGTATGTACAATGAGAACAAACACAGACACCACTCCTGCCCTCCTGGAGCTTGCCAGGTAGTAGGAAAAACAGATACTATATCAAAACACAGAAACACACAAAATGCACTGTTGTATTTCTGACAACAGCTATGAGGAAGAAGTAGACAGAGTTGGTACAGTGGAAGCCATGGGTTGCCCAGGCAGCAGGTCCGGGAAGTGACGATTGGGCTCATGTTTAGAGGACCTAGCAGGGTATAGTGGGATGACCAGCACTTTAACAAGACAGAACAACCTGTGAAAAGGCCCTGGGGCATGGCTGTCAGGAAATCACAAGAGGGCTAGTGTGGTTAGAGTTCAAACAGAAAGGGGAGAAATGTGAATCCCCAGTAGAAAACCAAGTATTTCCAGGGTTTTCGGCTTTTCCATAAAGCAGAAGTAAAGTAGTTATTTTGCAGAGAGCTCAGCATTATACTTCTCACCTGCAAAACAAGGTATTATAAGAAAAAGAAACAATGACTTCAAAGTGTTAAAAGTCGAATAATTTGAAACTAATTTTAATGTGTTGAGGAAGTATAGTTCTATTTTTTACTGATAGAATAGCATTATGGTTATGTTTCTCCCCCTACCCCCCAAAAAGTCTTTATCTTTCTATCTTTCAGAAATACATTTAAGAATATTTACTGTTTATGGAGAAAAATATCTGATGTCTGGGATCTGCTTCTGAATAATCCAAAGTAGACAGAGGTTTGAGGGAGAAGGAATGGAGGGCGGTTTAGATAAATCAAGAGTGGAAGGGTTCCTCGTATCATTCTTAAAACGTTTGTATATAACTGAAATTTTAATGAAAAAGTTTAAAGAATTAGAATTAAAATAATTAAATCTGGAACATTAAAATAAAAACATTTTTCAGAAATATAAACACTCCAAGAATTTTTTTAAAAGAGGAGACTGTACTAAAACAAAACTAAAAATAAAAACAAAAGAATCAACACAGGGTGAGAAGGAAAAAAGAAGGGAGAGAGGGAAGGAAACCAGTCAGAATAAAGGAAAATCTAAATAATTATTTATACTGTGATTGTCAAATGCAATTCAGTTATGTTTTTCAAGGTTCCTAATTAGTAAAAACAACAAAATACATACATGTGTCTATATATACATGTACATATATGTTCTTTAAACAAAATGATAGGAAAAGGAAGAAGAAAAAAGGACCAAACAAAGAGAAACTAAATACTTATTGTATAAGGTTTTAAAAATTAGATAATAGATCATACAAAGCATTGAAAGGAATAAAAAGAAATCCTATTTTGGTTAAAACTATAAACCCAAGTAATAGCAAGCATAATTTTTTTTTTTTTTTTTGCAGTTTCTGGCCAGGGCTGGGTTCGAACCCGCCACCTCCGGCACATGGGGCCAGCGCCCTACTCCTTTGAGCCACAGGCGCCGCCCCAACAAGCGTAAATTTTTTTAATAAAAATAAAATACAAGAGAGAACTATTTAAAGCAAAATTCAAACATAAAGAAGACTTAGACAAGAACCACACTTAATGGTGAAAGGCATAACTAATTCACTAAGATTTTTAAAATATGAAATGGAAAAATCACAGGTTATAAAAGTCCTGTCCAGCAACACTTAGAAGTATAAACAGAGAGCCAAACAAAAATAAAATACAGTTTTTTGAACATCTATAAAGTATTGAGAAAAATTAGTCACTAAACCACAAAGAAAATCTCAATAAACATCTCAAAATAAAAATCATAAAGGAAGCTCATTCTTAAATCAATATTATATATTAATAAGTGTGCGATGGTCAAAATAAAAACGGTTCTAGCAACTACTATGTTATTAATATTAAATAATAAAATATTGGTAGATAGTATTTATTTAATTACTATTTTTAAATGTAAACATAAAAACACTTCTAAATAATTTTTGTGTTAAAAAAGAAATTCAAGCTGAAATTAATACACATAATTTATAAAACAATTAAACAAAAGTCTGCCACACTTCAAAATCTAGGAGATGAAGCCAAAGTCTTATTTAGAGGAAAAATTATAACCTTAAATACATTTGTAAGAAAAAAAAGAATGAACAAGACTAAATAAGCTTAAATTAAAGATGAAGATGGAATTCATACAAATGCAAGGAGAAATTACTTGAACACAACAAAACAGACATGATTATCAAACTCAAAACTAGTTTGTTGGAAACCTCAATAAATAAAATGTTAGAAAATTGAGCAACTGTAAAAACTTAACAATTAATTTTTAAGAGTACTATGTTCAATTTTTACCAGTATGTTTGAAAAATATAAAATAGAAGAACGTAGCTCAGAATATAATAAAAATAAAGATGTCATAATAGCAGAAGATAAACAAATAGCCAACCAGCTACTATCCTCAGTATTCACCATGCTCCAATCATTTGATGATTAAGCTTAATCAACCTTTTTAAAAATATTTAATTTCTTTGTTATTTAAACCCCTTCAGAGCATAAAAAGAAAAAACATTCAGTAGTTCTTTGAGACCAAATAATAAAGGTCTTATATTAAATATAAGAGAGGTATCAGAGCTTTATTATTAGTTTTTTCATACGGAGACTAAGCAAAGATGTCAGAGCAAAGAAACATTCTAAACCAATGTCATTTATGAATTTTGATGAAAAAAAAGCCTAAATAAAATGTTAGCAAACTAACGATCAGGGTGATAATACAATAAAACATCAAGGTCAAGGTGAATTTATTCCAGAAATACAAGGAAAGTTTAACAGTGAAAAATCAAAATATGTTACATAACTCAAGACATTATAAAAAATAAACATCATATGATCATCACCCTAAGTGCAGAAAAGACATTCTTAAAAAAATTCATTTTTAAAACTGTCATTTTAGTAACCTAAAAGTCATTTTTTAGTAAAAGTCATTTTTTAGTAACATGAAAAGGCTAACTTAATAATGAATCCCAAAAGACATTTCTATAAGGAGTGACTTTACCCCTGTAATTATGTATGTTTTTCAAAAGCGGTAATAATAAATAAAATAAAAAGTAAGAGAAATAAATATTGAAGTATAAGAAGTATAACTGTCATTATTTGTAGATGATATGATATTTTACTTATAAAATCCAAGGCAATCAACTGAACCACTGTCTAAACTAGTAAGACCATTCAATAAAGTTACCAGATAGAAGAAAAGCATACCAAAATCAATAGTTTTCCTAAAAACTGGCAAAATCCAATGAAAAATAATTCCATTTATTGAATAAGAAAAGTGATAAAATGCCTTGTAATAACACAAAAGAAGTATCAGAACTCTACAGTAAAAAAATAAAAAACGATGAAAACTTTTGCCAAAAGGATAAAAGAAGGAAGGTCTGAATAATTGAAAAGATATCTTATTGTATAGGAAAATTCAGGACATTTAAACTGTCATTATGCCTCAAATTCAGCTACCCTATTCTATTCAACCCCTTTTAAATCGCATGGAGTTTTGTTTTTTTAAGGATGGAGCTTGAACAAGGTGATTATAGAAGTCATATAGAAAAGCGGCTGCACAAGAACAAGTAGTATTTTGTAAAAGAATCTGATGAGAGGAGATTTGCACTTCCTGACATCAAAATGTACTATAGAGCTCTCGTTAAAAAAATAAAAATATGCACCGTAGGTGTGGTCCCACCAATTGCCCTCCCTCCAAGGGTACGGGTGAAACTTACTAAATGCAGAATATAAATGTCTTAACACAATAACTAAGAAAATGCCATGAAGGCTATGTTAACCAGTTTGATGAAAATATTTCAGATTGTAGAAACCAGCACATTGTACCCAATGATTGCATTAATGTACACA